>JASFDA010000121.1:0-19929 GCA_036936965.1 Cystoderma amianthinum
AACTAGGGCATTTATCCGGTGGAGATGTATAAAATCTGTCTTGCTCAAATGGACAATATTATTCCTTCATTTTTTTTCGTGCCGTGCAACCCACCATGTTGTTGAATATTTTGAGCGCTGCACTGGGATTACTCGTGTATGCGGGGACGGGCCGTGCCGTGACGGTATCAGTCAGCGCCACCGCGAGTCATCCGATTCCAACTACTCTGTGTGAGTATACAACTCATGAGTTATGCAATGATTGGTGGATGGCTAAACATTTTATCCAGGGGGTCAGATGTTCGAGGTATGATTAATCCAATTTCTGCTATAATGTCTTAACATTTTATCTCTCAAAGGATATTAGCGTATGTTTTACAATCATATTTTTAAATCCTTAATTAATTTGTATTCTTAATTTAGCATGTAAGCCTATTTTTCAGCCGTTCACATTCTAGCATCACCCATTTTATAGAGCGGAGACGGAGGTCTTTACGGAGAGCGTGAGTGATGATAACAGTTATTCAATAGAAGATCGTTAATCATTATGGCCGCAGTCTTGCAAAATCGTGCATTCCAGCAAGTTGCCACTGGTAAATATCAAGTTCAAATAAGAATTGAAAATACATATCTCATTCAACTCAGGCACATCTGCAGCGTCGCTCAATGCTTGGAAGGCGGTTAATGGCGCTACTCTCAGCGTCGTTAAAGAAACTCTTCCAGTCTCTACTGCTCTCCCGAATGCACTCCAGGTTGTCATTCCTACTGGGAAAACGGGGTCAATTGGATTTTCCAACTCTGGTTATTCGGGCAAGTTTTTTCTACCTTGAGTTATGTCGCAGCGTTTGATGGTGCTGCAGGTATTAATGTTGTCGCTGGAAATACATACACTGCCTCTTTCTTCTTCAGATTCCCGACTGCGTCGACATTCAATGGCAATGTAGTAGTCGGGCTACAGACGACGGGAGGACAAGTTTTAGCCTCTACAACTGCTGCCATTTCGGGCTCCCAAACCGCCTGGAAGCAGGTCACAGTTACGCTAAAGCCTACAACAACCCCCAGTTCCACTGCCAATGTATTTACTATTACTGTGGATGGTGCCGCTGGCTCTGGACAAACGATTCACTTTGCCTTGTTGTCCCTCTTTCCTCCAACCTTCAAAAATAGGCCAAATGGAATGCGAGTGGATATTGCCAATGTGAGTCTCCAAACCCATAATTGTTGAACGAGGCCAATTTTTTGGGACTGTGCTGTAGGCTCTTGCGGAAATGGGTCCATCATTCTTCCGACTTCCAGGCGGTAACAATCTAGAAGGACAAACTGTCGCAACAAGATGGCAATGGAATACTACAGTGAGTTCTTAATGTTACGGAACCATTTTAAAATTATTAACAGTGGTTATCGCTAGGTTGGACCTCTTATTGATAGACCAGGTAAAGTTTTAAATATTAATAGCAATCAGTGATTCACCTGCGATAGGACGTGTTGGGGATTGGTCATACGTAAACACTGATATAATGGCTATCTGGGCTGGTACAAAACATATCTATTACAGCAAAAGCTTTCAGAGTTGATTTACGTTTTAGGTTACTCTCTGGGAGGGACAAATCTGGCAGAAAATCAACTGTCTCCGTATATCCAACAAGCTGCTGATCAGGTATGCATCGCTTCAGAACTTAGTATTAAACCACTCAAACTTATGTAACACCTTTAGATTAACTTTGTGATTGGAAACTCATCGCTTGGTGGACCTGGTATGTCGCTTTATTCCCTAAATCAGATATTTCTAAGAGTAGATTAGCTGCCATCAGGGCCTCTCTTGGTCACCCTGAACCTTTCACTCTGAATTATGTTGAAGTTGGGAACGAAGTGCGTGATTTATCGTGGAGCTCTTAAGCCACTGGCAAACATAGACTTTTTTTAGGACTTTTTCGCGTCCACATCGTATGTTGCTTCCCCCTTCAAATAGAGCAATAGTTTTGATACTTGATCAGATATGTTTATAGATGGAAAGATTTTGTCACGGCGCTTCAAGCAGAATTCCCTCAACTTCGTGCGCACATCCTTTGATCTCAAATCCCTACTTATATGATTCCTATTCAGACTTCATTGCTACAACCTATCCATCCGGCCCTACTCTAACTCCCAAGCCTGCTTTCTACGATAATCACGTTTATCAAACACCAAGTGAGCAATTTAAAGCTGTGATTATTTACAGCTATCTAACTTTTCTTGTAGCGTGGTTTGCTCAAAATACATTTATGTATGACAGCTACGCGGTATACAAATTGAAAACCCTTTATCATTCTCTGCTGACGTGATTTACAGCGAGATGGGACAAAATATTTTGAGGTGCGAGTACCGATCCCTTTTTCTTTACAATGTTTATAAATGACGTATATAGGGCGAATACGCCGTTACGTCAACCTCTAGTGGCGGTTTAACTTACCCAATCATGCTGGGTATGTTCAACTTGTAGTCTTCCCACAGTACACGAACTAATGGATATTTTGCTGCAGGCTCAGCTTCAGAAGCCGCTTTCATGACTGGCCTCGAGAGAAACAGTGATATTGTGTACATTTGTCGTGATTTTGTCCTATTATATACTGAGGTCTCGTAGGTTTGCTGCATCCTTTGCACCTCTTCTTGGGGTGAGTGGTAATTTTGGTCAACAAACCTCGTTCACTGACGAAAGCCCCAGTCAGTCAGCAACAACCAGTGGGTTAGTGACCAATATTTCAGTTAAATTAACTCCTGCTGATAACCAAGGTAGACACCAAATCTTCTTGCTTTCGAGTACGTGCGGCTGCTATGCGTCAATCAGAGCAATTAATGTCCCCCATTTAGTGCAGGGAATGTGTACCGGTCCACCAGTTTCTACGTCCAGAAGGTTCGTAAAATTTTCATCTTTATTTCATCCCTCATGCTTTGTAAAGCTTTTCAGTTTGAATCGTGGAGATGAGTATCTGCCAAGCACATTACCAAGTGCAACAGGGACATTATTTTGGAGTGTGGTTCGTAAAACCTCAACCAACCAAATCATTTTCAAGGTCAATTTTGTTGGAGTATTTAATTACACAAAAATGTTTGAACATTTTCCTAGATTGCCAACACGAACACTGCTGCCGCAACGTTGACTTTTGTCTTGCCTTTTGGCACTGTTGCGACTTCTGGAACTGTTCAAGTTTTAACTGGCGCAAGCACCGCTAGTAATACGCCTACAAATCCAAACTTGATTGTTCCGGTCAATAGTACAATCACTACAGGCCAGACATTCAACTATAATGCGCCTGCAGTTAGTGTCAGCGTCCTTACTGTGGTTGCTCATTAATTCTGGGTGGTGTAAACGTTAGAAGATTTAAGTGTGTAATAAATTTTGATTGCCTTCAACTTGAAAAGAAGCCCATGTCTTTGAGAATTGCTTGCCAAGCGACTAAAAGTATGTATCTGTCAACTTTAACGGCATCATCTAGGTCGCTGTGCCTCGAAAGAGTAATCGCCAAGCCAACACAAAGGGCCAATGTAAAGGATGACATTTATTGGCACTCTTGTGCCGGAATAGATATTAGGACATGAGCGCATAAGCGTTTAAGCCAAATATTCACCCTGTGTTTCGGCATTTGCCGGTGCGTACCCCCTCGCTAATTTGAATCAGCCGCTCAATGGGCGACGCTCATTAATGACACTACTTATATTATAAATTAAATTTCCTGCGTTCAAATTCGGACTCCTTGTTCAAATCGACTACAGTTGTTAAAGGCAGTTGGTCACTTCAAACAGACGTAGGTTTATTCTACTAATTTCAAACCCTCTGTTCTCCACAAGAAGTGGAAGAACATGCTTGCTTCTATTCCTCCTTGTCTCCAACATTGTAGAACCGTCATAGGACCAAACATGTGGACTAGTGGGTTCATGAATTCTGGGTTCCGGACCGCTACTGTTTGAACCCAAAGGCGCTATATGGTGGGGTACGCATGGATCAAAAGCTTTTGGCGGATTTAGAAGTAGTGCTGCTCATTATCAGCACCGTTGCTTGGATAACAAGAACACTGTAGTGGGAACAAAACCCTCAGTTTCATTTTCTACGGTCCGCCAGGATACATTAAATGCAGGATTTTGACTTCCTTGAGAGAATAGGAAACAATCCTCTGTCCTTGCATTCGCCATGCCAATTAACCTTCTTTGCGCGTTAAGTTTCCTCTCTTTGGTTAGCTCTGCTTTGGCTGTGACTGTGTCAGTCAGTGCGACAGCTAGTCATCCGATTCCTACCACTATGTGTGAGTAATCAAAGTATCGTACTTCAATCCGCTCATGCAAATAAATTCTAGGGGGCCAGATGTTCGAGGCGAGTTGATTAATTAACCTTAGTTCAATCATGTCTTGCTCAACGTCCCTACGCCTTAAAATAGGATATTAGTGTATGTCTCTTTGAACTTTTTGTTCTTCAGTGGTTGAAATTTCATGTTATAGCATGTATGCTCTTTTTTGTTATGATTCGGATCCCGTGAACCAATAACTTCACAGAGCGGGGATGGTGGACTGTATGCCGAGTGTATGTTCAACTTTGCACATCTGTTTGGTAACCTGAAATGTTTTGGCGCAGTACTTCAAAATCGTGCTTTTCAACAGGTTGCTCCCGGTAAGCCACCTGAAAAAAATTAGTTATTTTATTAATTTACGCGGTTGATGCAGGCTCTCCAGCAGCGCTGGGTTCCTGGGAAGCCATTAACAATGCGGACATCAATGTTGTCTTAGAAAATGTACCTCTCTCCGATGCCCTCCCGAATGCCATGCAGGTTACTATCCCTGCAGGATCCATCGGCCCAGTGGGGTTCGCCAACACAGGTTATTCTGGTAAATATGTCACAACTCCTGCATGATAGTTACCTTCATACTTGCCCATACTAGGAATAAAGGTAATTGCTGGTGACAAATACAAGGCGTCGTTCTTCTACAGATTCCCTGGAATTTCTGGTTTCAAAGGACAACTTACAATTGCTCTACAAACAACATCTGGTCAGGTCTTAGCTTCTACGGCCGTTTCTGTTTCTGGTACTCAAGCCACATGGCAACAAGTATCGGTTACTCTCACACCACAGACTACAGCAAGCTCGACTTCGAATATTTTCAGCGTGACAGTTGATGGCGCTGCAGGCTCTGGGCAGACTATTAACTTCGCAATGTTCTCTTTATTCCCTCCGACGTTTAAGAACAGGGACAATGGCATGCGCGTCGATATCGCAGAGGTGGGGGAGCCACTCATATTCAAAGAAAATAACTGATCAACTTCGAAGGCATTGCAAGAAATGGGTCCATCTTTCTTCCGCCTTCCCGGTGGCAATAATTTGGAAGGCCAGACAGTACCCACTCGCTGGCAGTGGAATGCTACGGTACGCATAATATTGCAGTAACATCTACATCTATTTGACATTCGTTATTTACAAGATTGGGCCGCTCGTGGATCGACCGGGTGCGCAAATCTATTTATTCAGGTAGAATCAAATCTTACATGTGAATCACTTTAGGACGCTTTGGGGACTGGTCTTATGTCAACACCGAGTAGAAATTTTTTGTACACTTTTCGAAGTTTTCTCAATAGCTGACCTAGTGGATTGGGTATTCTCGAATATTTGAACTGGTGCGAGGATCTCGATATGCAGCCAATTATGGCTGTCTGGTCAGGTCAGATGTGACCCTATTTATATGATATTTTTACGATCTTCTGTAGGCTTTGCCCTGGGCGGGACGAGTCTTCCAGAAAACCAGCTATCACCTTATATTCAACAAGCAGTTGATCAGATCAACTTTGTCATTGGCGATCCAGCAACGAGCGAACCAGGTATATTCTAATTACCTGTCCGTGTCGGTCTAGTATTATATAATTTCCTTTTAGCTGCTTTAAGAGCCGCTCTTGGTCACCCTGCTCCCTTCGCTCTGAATTACGTCGAAGTCGGTAATGAAGTAAGATTATGTTTCTATTTCTCCGTTGAATTGCTCAGCTGAATCTTGACTGAAAGGATTTCTTTGCCGCGTCCACGTCAGTATTGTGTTAGGGAGATACATCTGAATCACTAACTATATACTATAATATAATTCAGGTACGTCTATAGGTGGCATGATTTTGTAACGGCTTTGCAAGCAGAGTTCCCTCAACTTCGTACGATGATTATTAAATGCGTTTCATTAGCCCAACTAATTTTTAACTATAGATTTTATCGCAACATCCGATACCTTCAGTCCAATCCTGTCACCAAATCCTACAGAATACGATGTTCACGTGTACCAAACCCCAAGTAAGAATTACATATGGCTGGGTCTCAATAGCTATGGCTTAATAGAATGCAGCTTGGTTTGCGCAAAATTCCTTCATCTACGACGGCTTTGAGGTGAGTCGCTTTGGAATATCGCCCGAGAGAAACAACGATTAACATTTGTGCAGCGAAATGGCACAAAGTATTTTGAGGTAAGGAATAATTTTACAAAAAGATACCCTATTTACGATCTCAAAGGGTGAATACGCTGCAATCTCCACCAACGCCAATAACATCTTCGGAAGCCCCTCACAGGGGCGACTTACCTTCCCCACCATGCAAAGTCAGTCATCATCTGCAATCACGTCGGCAAGAACAGCAGTTAATGGTTTCTAGGTTCTGCGGGTGAAGCCGCTTTTATGACGGGTTTGGAAAGAAATAGCGACATTGTGTATGGCATTCCTTAGACATTTTGTTTGCTGACATTGATAAGGTTCCAGATTTGCTGCGTCTTATGCGCCTCTTCTTGGGGTGGGTCGATTCACACATGTTTCATTAGTATGAGCTTAAATAATGACAGCATGTTACCAATAATCAATGGGTACGTCTCCTTCATCGAGCAAGCCTGTGTGCTAACGTAGACCTGGAAGACGCCGAACCTTCTTGCATTCGAGTATGTTTATATTATCACCGTGTGGTATGTCGTGCCTTCGACTGACATTGACCGAACTAGCGCTGGCAATGTTTATCGTTCTACCAGCTTTTACGTTCAGAAAGTAAACAGTTTCGTTTCTTTACCATGGCATCACATTCTGACTGTCTGGGCAGCTGTTCAGTCTTAATCGTGGTGATGAATACTTACCTAGTACGCTTCCTACTCCGGATGGTACACTTTTCTGGAGCGTCGTCAGGAATACAAAGGCAAAGGAACTGATCATCAAGGTTCGTGAATATAACGCTTCGGAAGATTGTCGTGTGAACAGCGGTCAACCCAGATTTCGAACACTGTTGGAACACCCGCCACTATAACTTTCGATCTGCCGTTCAAAAAGGTCGATGCGACTGGAACCGCACAGGTTCTGACAGGAAACGCGACCGCAAGCAATACACCAAGTACTCCTAACCTTGTCGTACCTGTGACCATCCCGATTAATGTTGGGTCCATATTTGATTACAATGCCCCCGGGCTTAGTGTTAGTGTTCTTACGTTTAAAGCTAACTGAGGTGTGGGGGACAAAAATTTTCTTTCAAATCAGGTATTCAGTCTACGCTGTAGATAAGGGATCATGTTTTCAAAATGGTTTACTATGGTCTCGATATTCTCGTCGGAGTTGTGATCACGCATGTTTCCAGCGGGCACGTCAAGCTGAGTTAGATAGTTAGATAAGGAGAGAGTTATCCGTAAAGTTTGGCAAGGACATACTGTAAATGATGGCTCGTAAAGAGGGAAACCGGAGTGGTCTGGGATTTCCGTGTCTACGTCAAGGGGTTTGTCCAACTAATTTGTATTCTAGTATGGGTTAGTGAAGCTTAAATAGAGCTACTTACGGCGATCGATGTAAGGTACGTCCACGCCCGTGCAGCGTTCGCAGAATGATAGCCTCCTTACATAAGGGACACTCTCAACAGCTTAAACAGACTCAGAATGTTACATCCTACCTCCGCCTAAGAGAAGTTTTTTGCCCCTCCACCCCAGGACGCGACGTACGCACCATCCCAAGGACCCTGGTCCGTCACCTAGAGACCAGTTAAACGTAGCGCAAGGATCTCCGGCTAGTGCGTCGGCACCGCACTGCATAACAATATAGTCTGGATCAAAGATATCTTTAATGCGTTCTATGCAAGGCCAGATCCTGTGATATGTTGAGTTTGAAGCTCCTTCGCGAAGAGGAATTGATAGTGTAAATGGATCAAAGGCTGGGTCTGAAATGTCTGGCAGGTATGCTCGTGGTGATACAGGAAAGAATCCGGGTGCCGTGTGATGGACGCTTAGTGTCTCAAGACAAACTTAACGGATGACCTTTAGAAAGCAGTTAGGTTATGGTCTCACCAATATTTGAGGCACAGATGAAGAATTGGAAGAATAGAAGGCTTCAGACACTGCGTCTGAGAAGTGTAAGTCAATGTCGAGATACATAATTCGTGGTTTCTTGGAGGGCTGTGGGGTTGATGGGGTCACAGGTAGAGGTCGTTTGAGGGTTAGAACGGTAAGAATGCAGTCAGCTACATAGCAGAATCCAGATGCATGGGATTTCTGAGCGTGATGTCTGGTGAGAGAATCATAAGTCAGAGAACATATATTCGACGCTGTCGTTACCTGCCGCCATCCCAACACAGAGCAATTTCGGCTACATCTTGGCGTAGTGCGTTGGCAGCAGTGAGAGATGCTCCCCCAATGAGTTGAACGTAGTCTGCGAGACCATGAAACGGCGGACAGTCCTATCTCACGATTTTCTAAGTAACTCGTACAGATATGGACAAAATTCGAACATCTTCCAAGCCAAATTCAGCATTAACCAAAATTGTTGATTGTTCTGCGTGACTTGAATTTCTAGGGTCAAGGACAAAATCGAGATAGTCTCGACTGTGGTAGACAGAAAGATCTTTTATTGTTGCGCGTCGCGGATTAATGACTTGAAGACGGCGAGATTCAGAGAATCCAGGTGACAT
Organism: Cystoderma amianthinum; assembly: GCA_036936965.1. NCBI lineage: Eukaryota > Fungi > Basidiomycota > Agaricomycetes > Agaricales > Squamanitaceae > Cystoderma > Cystoderma amianthinum. The sequence continues at coordinate 8,901 of JASFDA010000121.1, forward strand.
AAGACCCATAGCGCTAATAAGGGAGTGGACAACCAAGGATCGCTTCTTGTTAGACGGGAGGAGAGATGATATCTGAGAGTGTAAGTTATGTTATTGTCGATAGAAAACAGTGAAAACAAACATTAGCGAGCTCCTGCGAGACTATGTAAGCGACAAGGTCTTTTTTACAGGGGTCTGTATTTTGAAGAGGGTCCATAGTTTTGCGACGGTTATCGTGACAAGTCAAGGGCAAAATGAGAATACGTCCAGCCTTTTCGAGCTCTATACCATTTGTAATAATTACTGCTAAACTTGAGAATTCGATGACGAACTGACTGACTACCCTACTGCTGGGGCAAGATGAATCGATTCGGTCTGACGTTGTAGTGCGGTCGCGGCTTGACCGAAGTGACTTTCACTGGAGGAACATCCCGGATAGTATTTTATGTAAGCCTTGACCGGCTTGACCCCAACGTACCGGCTCATCGAAGTGAGTGCTCAAACGTTCAAACGTTCACCCTCCAGGATCTACGGAATAAACATCAGCATGCATTGGGCAGATAATCATCGATAATCATCTTGTAGCCCAAATGCAGTCAACTACTAACTTATAGCATGGATCTTGAGCACATGGTTATCGGCGCGAACTCAACTCCTACGCAATGGAAACCGATTAAAAATTTTGCAAGCTTCTTTTATGCGGTCTACAGGTGGCGGCCGCCACTACGCAGTCTTGCGAATATAGCGGAACATTTGGAACATGGAGACCCCAGTGGGGTTTTGACTTGACCCCAAACGGGGAGCGACCTGCGGTCACCACGAATTGTGGATCCACTAGAACTTGGTCGCATGACGAACAACCTGCTCCATCCTCATATCTTGAAGCTGCGCGAATTGAGGTCACCATTGAACGTATATTACCTCGAAGTATGCGCGGGGTTCTTGCCCTATCTCACTTTATCCAGGACTCTCATGCGTTATTTTGTAGATTCTCCGTCCATGGCCAGCCTCTAAAAATACAACAACACTGGCAAATTTAAAACGTAAGGGTCTAAGTACCATCTTCCATTTGTTACACAGCCAGTTGAGCCCCCATTCAGTGATTTAGAATACGGATGGTTATTCATGCCCTTTTGAAAATGGGAAAAGCATATGCCAAGCAGATGCTGTAAAGCTTGCCGATGGGGAACATACGACGCCGCTGATGCTATTCGACCGGAAAGATGAAGGCTCCATTCCCCACCTTTAACGGCTGAACTCAAGTCGCAGCGCCCATTTCCGTGTAAGGTTACTCCACCAAGCCATGACTCATGGATGGAGAGTCAGAATCGGTTGAAACCCAAGGTCTAGCGCTCGTTGTCCGTGTATAAAAATGAAGTGCATGATACCATACCCAGTACGACAGTTCTTACTGTATGTTACCACCTTCTCGATTGTTTCCATTTCCTGATGTCTTCTTTCTTATAGGATCAACCTACGACAATGTCTCAAACTCCGTTACCAGCTCCTGCTCCCGCCCCTACCTTGGACCTGAACAATATTCAGGGAGATGTATTGTGCGGCTCTTGATTTACTCAGCACGTCTGTAGAGTATTAACATCCTATCATTATGACAGGAGTGGTCTGCCAAAGAAAGCTCAAGTTTACATTTTCTTCCAAATTACCAACACTGCCAAGTTCAGAGCAGACTTGAAACAGTTTTCATCTCTTGTGAAAACTGTCGCCCAGGTCCTTAAAGATCGCGATGATATCAATAATCACAAGAAGAAAGGCCATACGGGACTCATTCCTATGGTTGGTGTTAACATTGCGTTTTCTCACTTGGGATTTGTACAGGCTAGTTTTACACCTTTTGTATCAAGTGCGAGTCTAATATTTACCGCAACTTAGATGGGAGTTGATGATTCTTCTCTGTCCTCCGGCGAGACCGACCCTTTCGTTGTGGGTCAACGCAATGACGCAGTACCGAATCTTATGGATCCTGCCAGTCAAGGAGATACCACCCCAGACTGGGATCCTGCCTTCTTACAACCACTCCACGGAGTTATCCTCATCTCTGGAGACAGTCATGGCACAATTGATAAGAAAAGACAAGAAGTTGAACAAGCATTTGGCGCCACCACCAATAATGCTTCAATCCTGGAAATCAAAGTTCTCAAGGGTGACGTCAGGCCGGGAGACCAATCCGGGCATGAGCAGTACGATGATGGCCACCTAATAATTCAAATACGTGTCTTATATATTTTGGCAGTTTTGGCTTTTTGGACGGGATCTCGAATCCGTCTATTAAAGGCTTCGACGACACAACTAAGCCGCCAGGCCCTGAGGCAGTCAATCCAGGAATTCTTCTTACTGGGCATCAAGACGATCTTCTTCAAGCCCAACGGGCGTCTTGGGCGACGGATGGTAGTTTCCTTGTCTTCCGATACCTTTTCCAGCGCGTTCCAGAATTCCACGATTATTTGAAGAAGAATCCAATTGTCACGGATGGTGCGACTCCGGAGCAGGGCAGCGAACTGCTTGGCGCTAGAATCGTTGGCCGTTGGATGAGTGGTATGTTCTACAGAATCAGAGATCATGCCATGGCGCTTAAAAGGTCTGTTACAGGTGCCCCAATTGATATCACCCCCTTGAAGGATGACCCTGCTCTTGCGAAGGATGCTCAAAGGTTATTCATTTTGAGCTGGTATTATAGGCTCTTTGCTTACATTATCTGACAGGAATAATAACTTCTCCTTTGCTGGCGAACTCAACTCTCAAACTAAATGCCCGTTCGCGGCACACATACGGAAGAGTCTTCCTCGAGATGATCTTGCATCTCCACCGAACCCTATCTCCATTGACAGATATAGGATTATGCGCCGTGGTGTCCAATTTGGGCCGGAAGTCACGGAGCAGGAGAACGCAGAAGCTACCACCCTTCATGGCCGTGGCTTGCTGTTTGCTTGCTACCAAAGTGGAATCTCATCCGGTTTCCAATTCATCCAGAAATGTAAGTATTGAAAATATCATTTGATCCTTATAATTGACACCATTCTAGCTTGGGCCAATACTGCGAGTTTCCCTTTCAAACAGACAACTGCGCAAGTGCCCGGGTTCGTAGTTCAGTCAAGGCAGTATCTTTTTTATATGCTTACAATCCTCACAGCTTGGATGGTCTTATTGGTCAAGGCACACGACAAATAACTGGCCTCGACCCGAACCACCCTGAGATTACTCGTACTTTGCCTGACTTCATTATTCCCCGAGGAGGAGAATACTTTTTCTCTCCCTCTATTACCGGCTTGAACTTTTTGGCTACCCCCGCTTGAGTGCCCTGCGCCTTGGTATTCCTGCAATCGTGACGTTGGAATAGTATCGAATTTTAGATATATCTGGACACTTGTATTATTGCATGATGCCTCCATAGCAGATACTTAATGTTATTTAAAGCGAAGAATTTTATGACAATGATGGTGTCTGAGCGGGGGCTGAATTGATCGAAATGATACAAGCCAAAAATGCAACTTCGTTCTGGTAGAGTCTCGTTTGATCCAAGCTGATTCTTGGCTGGCTCTGTCTCTGCGATTTCTTATGCTTTTATTCTTGTCGTTTATTACAAGCAGTCTCAAGTGTTGGCAAGTTCTACAATGTCTCTAATTAGTGACACGGAGTTGGTATCTCATCTTCAATACAGAACATTCGATGACTCTAACAAACCTCCAGCTATCTAATTCACAGTTCACGCCTCCTGTATCTTCGCGAGGTCGGAGATTCATATGGCTCTCGAATTATTACCTGGGACCCATCTTACAACTCTAATCCTTACATCGCAGCTGCCTCTCTCGCAGACACTGAAAGATGGCCAGAGTTAGCAGCCCCCGTTAGTCCTGATCTCAGTGAAGACGAACATGAAAAGCCCCTTGGAGAAGGGGCGCGGCTCAAGTACACGCAAACCATCATGGGTGGACGAACCGGAGGATTAGGACTTCGTGTTAATGCTAAACGTATGTCCTCATCAAAACGACTCTCCGGCACACCTCGTCCAAGTGAAGTAAAAAACTTCCTCTCTGTGAATGCTCCTGTGCAAGAAGCGCTCAGCACTACAGCCCCAGCGACTACGAGCATCGCAGCGGAGCTTGGCAACGATACATGGGAGCGTGTAGCTATAACAGATGGGCCAGCAAGCAGCTTGCAACCGACATTACAGGTCCAGGAGCCGAGTATTGTGGAAGAGGCGCCGGTGGCGAAAGTGGTGCAATTTATTCCCAAATTCAAGGGAGCTGCGGAGATGGAGGCTAGGCGCCGTCAACGGATGGCAGCACGCCGGGGGCCCCTTGGTGCTCCCCCTCGGGCTGCTCCCCAACCCGTTCTCGATTTCGATTCATCATCAGACGAGGAAGCCACTATGCCGGAGGACTCGTGTTCCTCAGATGAATTTGGCGTCGATGTCCATGACAGTAGTATGGACGATGGGGATGAGTTTGATCCGTATGTTATTTAGATTTACTGGTCTATCTCAATTGAAATATTATATAGCGATTTTGCCGCAACGCGAGCAAGTTTATCGGACAATGCTTCTGATGGCCTCTCAGTGTTCTCTGCAGGCTCAAATTCGGTTTTGACGTCGTCAAACACGATCTCATCCTCCCATACAAACAATCGTTCACGCCCCCGTCTAAATCCTGTTTCAGAAAAAGCTCAAACATCTGGTGCTAACCAGCGGCGACATTCAACTGAACAGTCGTTTGATTCATTGTTTGTAATGGTCACACCCGCACCCGGTCCAAGTAGACCAGATACAGAACAACATAAACAAGGAGACAGTCAGACTCACCATCACCATCACCATCACCATCATGCGCACCATCGAAAGCCTAGTCTTGCTACCACGACTTCACCATCTCTTTCTTCAACCGGTCCTGACGTTCTGTTCGGGCGGAAAAAGGTAGCTGCGATCAAGCCCCTGAAGTCTGCATTGTCCTCTATGTTAGCTTCGTCTACCGGAACTACCAATCCCTTCGCAAAAACCTATGCAGCTATTTCCGGTCGCGGTGAGTCAGCATCAACAAATGTGCAAGTATACTTTCCGCATGCACGCCAACCAGCTGGGAAAGCCATGGATCTCAATGTTAGGAAGGATGCCACTGTCGAAGAAGTTCTCGGCTTTGCGCTTTGGACATATTGGGAAGATGGCTGGTTACCCAAAATCGATGACGGGCTAAGCGGGGACGAAGATCCAAAGTGGAAAACAAAGGTGTCGGCTATTGGATGGATCTTGAGGATAGCTGAGGATGATGGTGAAGTGGATGATGATTTTCCTCGTACGTTCACTCTGCTTGTGTATCTCTCCTGAAGTGACATGAAACCAGCCCCCGATCGAATGGGTAAAATTACGAAGTTCAATTCCTCAGCCTATGCCGTCCTTGAGGCGACGGCATCGCAAGGTATGTGCTTATTCTCAGATTCTTAGTGGTATTCACGAACGTTTTTTTTTTTTTGCAGTACAACAAAACCAGATTCTGGAGAGCAAGATCCAGCGGCGCCCTTCACGAACGACTGTGACGAAGAACGACAGGCTGCCTGTACCTGGCTCAACGATACCCATTGCCGGCAGCGCAAATGTAGGCTCCACGTTAGGATCAGTGCCGTTGTCGACGTCATTAGGTCCTTCGTCAGGCCATGGCCCTCAAATATTCTTGCGTATCAGAGTTGCTGACATTGCCGATGCAGTTCATATTTCTACGACAATTCCAGTGTATGTGCGCCAGCATTTTTCTTTTATTCCATATCTTCACTATACCGATTTTATAGCTCCGCAGGGATGTATATGCAAGAAGCTCTGGAACTTGTGTGCCGGAAACGTAAACTTGCCAATCCGAACGACTATGCACTTCTCTTGGCAGACAAGAGTATACTTATCCCCCTCGACCGGACCGTGGCTAGCTTGCAAGGCAAGCGAGAACTTTTGCTTGTCAAGAGGAGTATGCTCCCTGAGTTTGGCGAGGGCATTGTCAAGGGCATTGGCAGGACAACTGATCCGAATGGTGAGCGATGATCATTTATAATAATTTAGCATCTGACACAAAATCAGCCTCCATCTTTAATCGTATGTCTGACACACCCGAGCAGAAGTTCTCGTCTGCTCTGGATTATACTATAGCTTATAAGGTTTGTATCACATTCCGTTGAGAATGTTACCAATTGAATTTTCCCTTTCAGAAATATACCATTTACCGAAAAATGCCTATGCTTGTCACTCGCCAGGAACGTACGCTTGCTATTGATGGCGTATATATCCATGCTAGTTTTCCCCGCCTTATCCCCTCCAAACTGCTAATCTTGTTCTTCAATAGATAATGCCGTCAACGAAAAAAGCAGTGTTCGACAGCGGCAAAACATCTTCATATCATATTAAAAGCATTGCAGATTGTCAACAATCGGCTAAATCATCGTCCACGTTCAAGCTCGTTCTGAGTCGTGGCATAGGTAACACGAATAAACGGTATGATTTTGAAGCGGAAAGCCCCAAAATGGCGGGTAAGCCTGAATACTCTCAATAATTATTTGCATTATGTTAAAGCGTTGATAGCTGAGATTGTACAGATGGTGAAAGGTTTGAAAGCTGCTCTGGAGAGGTCTGGGACTGTGAATAAGTCACGGAGAAGTCGGCAGGTTGTATGATTTTCCTATCCTGCAGTGTTTGTTGTTGGTCTGTTCCGCGTGTTGTATTTGTAGCCCTGTACTATAATCTTAACGGATCCCAACCGCCGAGCATAGAAGTGACCATTGCCACTTTCTGGAATGTCAACACACACGCAAAAGCTTCCGGTGCGAAAACTATTACTCGCTTCTACATGCCGTTGCAAAAGGGTCGGTCCGTTCAAGCGCTCACGCCCCTCAGCCTCCATTCCGCACGTCGAAAGTCACACGTAAATCAGGTGGCTCTCTGCTCACTACAATTCGAAGCGGGTCAGCAGACAGCTGGTCAACATACGCTCCATGCAAAGAAGGACAGGTATCGTCATCATCTCGGAGCTCCTTTGCCACCATTCACTTTCTGCGTTAATATAAGTAGTATGCATGTCTTGATGTTAATAACTTCCAACAAAACTAGTGCTAAACTTGATGAATTGGAATTTTCTTGTTCTTATTTCGTGTCTGGGACTTGTGACTAGGGGTGGTTGCTCTCCATCACCTATCGGAGGTCGAGGTCGCTCCTCGTTGGTCGGCACCACTGTCACTCTTGACTGTAAGTTCGCTCGTTGCTGGTCATTCTCGTCTGGCTCGTCGAAACTTTAACCATAACTTCCCAGACGGAACTTTTACTGGCGTAACAAGTGAAGCAAGTGGGATCATCAACTTCCGCGGAATTCGTTTTGCAGATGCGCCCATTGGGAATTTGCGGTGGCGCGCGCCAGTTACTCCTCCTTCCACACATCTTGGAAATGTCAATGCTTCAACTGTATGTTCATTTCTTACATATTTCCCATTGAAATGTAATTGAGGAACATGGCATATTCTCTAGTTCGCCGATATTTGCATTCAGACTACCCAAAGTACCATCACATCTGGAACTTCGGAAGATTGCTTATTTGGAAATGTAAATGCAAATTTTCTCTTCAGCCGTTCAGGTTGTAGATTAACATCAAGGTCTTCATCCCTTCCGGCACAAGCGTAAACGATCGACTCCCTGTCATGGTGTGGTTTCATGGTACGCCGTCAGATATTTTCGAAGAAAATCACCTGACATTGCTTTACAGGTGGCGGTTTTCAAGCAGGAAGCTCTCACGACGCACCACCTGATATGATTATGCAGTCGTCTGCGCACCCTATGATTTTCGCGTCTTTCGAGTATCGTCTTGGACAATTTGGCTTTTTGGGTAATCATTACTTTTCTCACATAGGAGTGTTTAACCTTTCGTTGAATAGGAGGATCAGCTATAAAAGATGACGGGAGTTTGAATTTAGGGTTATTAGATCAAGTGTGTTTGTTTCTTGTGAAGTATTGTTCGCGGAGGTCATGCTGTTCTAGCGAGCTGCACTTCGCTGGGTGCAGAGATACATAACTCTATTTGGAGGAGACAAGAGGTGTGTTCAATGTGACAACCATGAGAAATTTAGCGTTGACTGCTGCTGTATCAGCCGCGTCACAATATGGGGTGAATCTGCAGGAGCAGGATCGACAATGTTCCATGTCAGTTTTTTTTCATTATTCCGTTGTTTGGTTTCCGACGTGGAATAGCTCATAGGAAATGGTGGGGACACGGAAGGATTATTTCATGCAGCTATGGGTGACAGCCCCTCTTTGAGTTTCACACCACTCTTCAGCAGTAGTTATGACGAGGGTATCTTCACACAATTTGCGTCTTTTGCGTATGTTGCTCCAATAGTTATTCCACTCTATGCTAAAACGCATTACAGGGGATGTGGGAACAAGGGAAGCAACACCTTATCGTGTTTACGAAATGCCGAAAGTAGCGCTCTGACCCGAGCCGGGAGTGAAGTCCTGTTGGCACGACCCGCGACACTTTTTGTATTCGCACCGATTCTCGATGATGCCTTTGTACAGGAACGGCCAGTTGAAGCATTTAAGAACGGGCGCTTTGCACATATCCCGGTTCTCTTTGGGCAAGAGCTCTACTACTTATACTCTGGTATCACTGCTGATATATGAGGGGGAAAAATAGGTCTAATACGGACGAGGGAGCAAACTGGTCCGCCTCTCTTTCTGATGCATCGGCTAACACCTCCATGCCAAATGCGACGGAACTTACCGTGTTCAATTTTATTCATGGTCAATACGCTGACTTGCCCCAAAGTCCAGTAAATCAAGCAATCTCAGAATTGTACCCACTAGCAGACTACGACGGGTCTTTTAGTTTGCAAGGACAACAGATGTATGGTGAAATGAGGTACATCTGCACCGCTGCTTTGATTTCAGGCTCTGTACGTTCTCAAGGGGCCATCGGATATCAATTCCAGTAGGTGTTTATTTGTTAGCAAGAGTTGTATATCCTTTAGCGTTTCATGTAGCTACGACAATCCGCACCTCGGGTCTGATCATGGCTTCGAACTGGATGCCTTCTTCAACCCTCCAACCACTGAAAATGCGGCGGACATGGCTTTATTTGAGCAGATGCGAGAATACTGGAGCTCTTTTGTCACAACCGGGAAACCGACTGCAAAAAATGGAGTCGCATGGGAGGTACGTGAATGTTGTAATCCATGACATAGTTTCATGGTCACACGTTATTTTAGCCCGTCAATTCGTCCGCAGGGAGTCCACGAATTCTGCTTCATCCAGATGGCGTGCGTATGGAAGTTACGACTGCTGACTTGACTGATCAGATTCAACGATGTTCGTTTTGGCATGGCTTGAGCTCACAGATGGGTACTTAACCGAAACTGCCTTTTGTTAAATACATACAATGGTGCCTGTTGATTAACGTTGAACACGACAGCTTCTACAGGCAGAAAAATATGATTGAATCAGACGGCCTTCACAACAATTGGGAAGATGACTTCCCCTTGTCAGAAAACCCTGAACTGTGGAAACTCACTACGTCATTCATTTTCTATTCTCATTCCCAATTGTTCAACTGTGTTGACTGCAAGAACCACTAATCAAGTTAATCTCAAATACAGACTTCAAGTTTAATGAATCAAGCACTTGCGCACAGGATCAAGCAAATCCAAGTGTCTCACACTGATGACGTCTAGATGAAAGTTTTATATCTTCCCCAAATTACCATACATGTGACAAACGTCGATAACCGCACCCAATAGAATGGCGCCTTTGAAGATCCAGCATCAACTATACACATCTTCCTTGTGCGTCAAGACTTCATCCAATCTAGCTGGTTTCTGAGGGACAACCTTACTTGTCAGTCTCATATTATTTATTTGCCTATGCTCGTCAACAACTTGAAGATCGCGCCGAGTTCTGCTCACCGTAAATTTATAAACAGTCGATTTGTTCTCAATTTGGTTTACTCCACATCACTACATTACATAAACAACGTTAACTGGATTTATATCAGCACGTTGTGGGTGGGACCGAAATGAACGACAACCTTCCATCCATTGACAAAGATCAACAACCTCCATGAATGTCTTGCTTCAACCCTATAGAAGGGCCACGATGCCCGGCCCAGCGACATACATTGAAAACATCCTAGGGGTGAATTTATTTCAACGCTTTTAAATGGTGCTAAGTAGAAGCGAAGTATTTTGACACGAGCTTTGGAAACGTCGCAAACTTGTAGGATCTAAATTGGCACCGGGGAAAACATAAAAGACGTTGAAAAGAGCCATCATTTCCCAAGTGTTCAACTACATATCCATTAACGATTTCTGTCTCTTGACGATCACCTCCCTCTAAAGATGTTCTCCAAATTTGCCTTCCTCGCCGTCTCCATTCCCGCCGCCACTGCAGCTGCTGCCCCCGGTTGTACTACTAGTAACAATGGCAACATCTCCAATAGCTGCAACACTGGCACTATTCAGTGTTGTAACAGTGTCCAAGACCACACAGACTACAGCCGAGAATTCTCGAGGAATTTTCTGGGTGCTTCTGAGAGAGACTTTGACAGCCAGTATGGTACTGTTTGTTCTCCTACCACCATTGCTGGTGTTGGTGTCAGTTCGGATTGGTAATCTATATTTTTATTGTCAGCATCAACTTGCTAATGTCTTTTTCCTAGCACGAACCAGACAGTATGTTGTAGTGGCAACTCTTTCAGTAAGCCATAGTGTTAGCAAACATTTCAATATCTTTGACTTTGTCTTAGCCGGCCTCATTGTTTTGGGCTGCAGCCCTGTTAATGGTACCGGTTCGGATTGGTACTCCATATTTTCGTTGTCAGCATCAACTCCCTAATGTCTTTTTCCTAGCACGAATCAGCCAGTATGTTGTAGTGACAACTCTTTCAGGAAGCATAGCGTTAGCAAACGTTTCAATATCTTTTGGCAGTTCCTGACTTTTCTTAGCCGGCCTCATTGTTTTGGGTTGCAGCCCTACTAATATTGCTGGAGCCGGGCTTGGCCTACTAAGTAATGGCTTAAATAA
>JASFDA010000122.1:7902-31778 GCA_036936965.1 Cystoderma amianthinum
TATTCCTCCGTAGCTTTCCATGTACCTCTCAGGGGATCTAGCGCAATTCAAAAATCTGTTTGCTACATGCTAAAAATAGCACCCAACTAAACTGGAATTCAAATTCAAACATACTTGTCACTCATCACGCGAGTTCCTCGGGACCACATCCTTGTTGATTCAATCCACATACTTGAAGCATATAAACTTACTCGAGGCCTTTGCGTCCGCGCCATGTTTCATGAGTTATGAATTGCGACCTCCACGGACCCGGGTATCTCGAGCGGGCTCCAGAGGACAAGGGACTTTGTTGTCCGAGCCTACTGTATGTAGGAAAAAGTGTATGACAACACACATCCAGGAGAGTGATATATATCAGGATCCGTCTGGTGCGCGTCATAATGCATTCCAACTGTCAGAGAGGGTAAGTACCGGGGAAAGGAGATGTCGTCGCAGAGATCAACCGGGTACTGTTTGATTCTCAACCAGGTGATGATGTCACAGTAGGGAGAGCGCAGTCTTGTCACAATGATGCGCAGGGTCTTGTTTTTGGCCTCTAAACTAACTTACCCATCAGCTACATGGATATCATTGACATCAAAGGCACCTCGACGGACTTGACGGAGGTACCTTCGAAGTCAGCTTGTCGATGTCATCTCAAAATGGGAAATCATGATGTGATAACAATAAACAAACAGAAACTGCCGCTTTTTATATGGGTTAGTCAACTACTATGTTATGGCTAGACTGATACCAGGTTTGTTCCTCTCTATCATCCGTACTGGCCGACAGCCCCATGATCGTCACGTCACTGTCAACGCTGTGCTCGTCTCACACTAGACACGTCTTCATATCTTTCTCGTTAACCTATCTGCTCCACGAACGTGGGACAACATTACAATGTCGTGTGGATTCATGAAAGTCTCTGAAGTCTCTTCGACCCTTTGTGAAAATATCAACTTCATAGCATTGTTCTCAACTAGTCACGTCGAGCTCTCGAGATGGAATACAAATCCTCTAAGATCCGGACAACTAACTACCTGCTTTCTTGCTCGCCCGGACGGGCGATTCATTCTCAACCTCCCCAATAAGCGCCCATCTCGGTCCTTTCAATGCCCAGCCCTTGCGAGGTTGCGTCGGCTGCAGTACATTTGGATGCCTCTCACTCTAGAGCTTATCTGCATATCAGGAACCAGCAATTGATTTGATGCAGGTAGCCTATTCAGCGCGTTTATCCTGAACCCCTTCTCACCGTCAACGTCAAACGTCGCGGTGTTAGTCAAATTCAACAACAACGAGAAATCGGATCTTACACTCAAAATGCTTATCGATGGTCGCTTTATATCTAACGGCATAGAGACATCTTTTTGTTCTGCCTTTTAATGCACGGATCTAGCACTTATGACAATGTCGCAAGCTGGTGGAAAGAGACATTGGGGCTTTTCTTTAGCGTACTACTACCAATGTCGTCTAGGTTCATGGTGAGCGAAAAACTGAAGAGGATAAGCGAAAACTTTTGGTCACGAAATAGCAAGTTGCTCCACGCTGGGGCTATTATGGTATTGTATTCACCCCCGGAAGCTATGACATCCGCCTGGGAGATGACATGGGGCCGAATGTGAGGGAAACCAGTGCAAAATCGTATGGTTTACGTTAGGTCGAGATTGGAGCACTCATACGTGCTCAAATATATCTTATATCCCCATTCACATGTAACGGGTTTTCTGTTATCGGGTATCTCTCCTGCAATGAATGTTATTGAATCGACGCGGTTTGAACTCAAAAAACAATTATACTGTATGTACATAGAGTATTTGAAAGCCTTGTGAGTGGGACGTACATACATACATATTATCGTATATTATTATTAATTCACAGAAAGGGGCTCTTCGGAAGGTGAGGCGGGTTGTAGTTGAACAAGTCGAACGACTTCTGCCGATTCAAAACGTGTTCTGAATCAATAGTAATCGTTGAGCTAGCCTGATGGTCGCCTTGAACGCTGAGAGCGACAAGCCTCGAGGCAAGTGAACAGAAAGATCGGCATAAGATTCGGATAGCCCGATTTGCCTCTAATGCTGGCAAGGGACGCTATCTTCTTCTGTTGAGAAATTACTCATCTTTCTGATACACCTGGCACTGGAATTAGAGGCCACAGTGTAGTTGATGCATACCACCGCATATCTTGAGTTTCTTGTGGAGCCTGCGCACGTTCTTCCTAGTGTTTTTTTATTTTTCGCTGGTGTAAGCAATATTGGTATCTCCAGGAAAGGAAAGGTGCGCCCCCGACCCTGAATATAAGGGGCATAAGGGTCGTTCCGATTGTACTATGTTGCCCTGAAGTCGGCCTACATCTCATTGGTGACACTGTCACTCTCGCCGCTCGGCGCGAATCGCCAGTGGCATCAAGCTTGTTGCGGGCGTCGCTTGCAAATTGCGGCCATGATTATTCTCAGCTTATCGAGATTAAACTGCACAGCTCGGGGTCATAAGATACCAAATATTCCCATTTGTGTTTTCCTTATCTTTGGGCGTTTTCTTCCCGTCCGAAAGGTATGTTGCCTGCGCAATATCCAGCTGGAAGTAATATTAATTATCCCACATACCCCTTTCCCCAGGACACCGGGAAATGCTATTTCCTTGATCCCGAAGATGCGCCTTCCCAATTCGAGCTATGTACCAATCCGCCGTCCCGAACTTCCCGTGTTTGCCTCGTAGATTTCATTTTATCTCTATTCCTCCGTAATTGTCTCAAACTTTACCTTACAGGAATCTTAAATATGAATTTCAATTATAAGATAATCAGGCACACCTACAAGGTTGCGCTGGGAAAAAAATAGCCGACTGAAGAGTCAAATAAGTGGCCTTGGTTTTCAAGATTTCCAGGTGGGAGCTGCCTCTGAGCACCTCGTTTTTCATAGTGGTGTTTACTGGCAAAGCGAGGAAGAATCTGCGTGTCTAAATCTGGGGTATGGGCCTTGTTGAGTGGCTCATCCGAATCTGAGTATTGCGGCACACACATTTGTTACGTTTTGTTTTCTCGACCCGAGCTTTTGAACGGCGCTTCTGCTACGGCGCGGACGCGAACTCCGAATTTGGTAATTTGATGAACAATTAAACGACACTCGCAGAAAGGCCGATTTCTTTAGCGCAAAGTATACAACAATGGATACGATCAGGGAAGAAAAAGAGCTTGGGGATCGCTGGAGATGGCTCGGTTTCACAACCCGCCGCTGTGACCATCCTACAAGTAAAGCTTGCCTCGGGTGCAACCAATACTAGTCCTGAGAATATCAGTATGAGTTGTATAAAATTTCAAACTTCACTTTTGTTCTGGACATTCACTTAATTTAGGGAAGGGAATGAGAAATCTACCCTGTAAATTTTTGGCTTTCTGGTGGACAGGTTCCAATAAGTGAATAAATATGAATGCCACTGTTTGACCTTGAAGCAGTCCGTCGCCTTCGGTAGGATGTTGCTTCACCTTTGCGACGGGGTCCTCTCTTTACGTCAGTAAATGCAACTTTCGAGGTTGTTCCTGGACAGGGTCGAGATATTACATTCGTAACAGGGCTTTTTCAATCAAATATCGCATTATTCAATCGGCCAGGCTTTGCGAGTGAAGAAAGATAGTCAGCAAAGACATTCTTTATGAATTTGAAAAGTGTCCCAGAAGCAGAATTCCTTCAGAGTTTTAACGGTACTTGATTCAGAACGGTAAGGACTTTGAATGAGGAGTCATGGATACTTGTAGTTGGTAGTGGGCAGTCGTAATATGTATTGTCAAAGTACGCAGTGGGAATCATGATTGATGATTTGATCGGCATTGTGGACTTCGGCGCGAAAGATATTGTAACGTGGGACGGTGATGGCGGACTTGATTCAATTGGTAGTCTTTCGGGTCCAAATCTCTTGCATCAGACAATATTCCATACATCGTGCTCAAGCTTTGATAGACCCAAATTCGACTCTTGAATGGCAAAAGTGCAGGAAAACTATACCAACTGACACCCAACATTTTGGCAGTTGCGTAAGTTCAACATAGAAATTTCACAGCTCGTTTACCGTTTGAGGTAATTCTGCACTCACCCGAATCATGCTGAATGTTTTTCATTGGATACTACTGACAGTACTGTTACCGTGGCTTGGCTCTACGTCACACCAAAACGGTGCGAGTCCCTACTTGCTCTCACGAACCTAACTTCTGTTATGTTTAAGTGCTTCCGAGCTTTCGAGACTCCCAGTGGACTTCACCTTCATGCATCCTTCCTGTCCTCTCCGCAATAATAAAAGGCTAAGGCAATGTTGAACTCCATGGAGGTGATCCCTTGGGAGATGCTGCATCTCAGGAATGCTTCATCACGTATACTAAGTTGGTGCCAGCTAATCGAAATATTACTGACAGCGACTTAGTAGGTGCATTGCTGCTACTGCTGCTAGAAGCAGCTGCAACCTGTAATAAGGAGTACAGACTCATCTGGAAGTGCGTTTTAGAGCTGGCAACTAAACTATTCACAACATCTAACTTGTGCGGTTTTTTCAGAAACCCCAGGGGCCTTATTCCAGGCATTTATTTGTTTTCTCGGTACTTTGGACTGGCTGCACAATGGTATGAACCTCTCCTTCTCGTTCACCAAATCTCACACTTCCTAGTTTCAACTGTTATCTGGTTTTCAACCCCTTATCCCGGTACCCAATACCCTCAAATATCTGCCGGCTGTGGTTATATTTTTATCTCTTCTCAGCTCAAGCAATGCTATCTAGTCTAGAATCAGTATTGATGCTTAGAGGTAAGAGGGATGGTTTCTCATTCACACTTTATCAGTACTTGACGTTTCATAGTTTATGCCCTATATAACCAAACGCGGCTTGTCGCTGTTTGTTTGGGAACGATTTTTCTCATGGATCTTTCCATAGCCTTGTTGTGTGGATTGCGTACCGCGTCTCAGGTTCGGTTTGACACCAGTTGTATAGGGCATGGAGCGCCACGAGATATGTTATTTTTTGGGTACGTCTCCGCCACTATATTGCCATATACAGGCCCCAAGCCTTTTTTTCAGCGTTACTGTGTTGAAGACGCATGTTATCCTTTTTGCAATGACTCTATGGAAGAGAAAGGCTGGCTATGGCGCCACTCCCGTAGTGGCTGTAGTGGTTCGCGATGGTGGATACGTTTTTGGTTTACTCTGCGGTACGTTGGTTTAATTCGCTAGACTCTCCTGACAATCTTTTAGCTATTTTTGGTGTGAGCATCCCATTTTCGGTCTTGAGATACTTTGCAGTCCATATCGCTTTTTTGTTCGTATCATTATTTTCAGTTGTCTTTGCAATCTCATCAGCAATCTCACCACAGTTGGCCGATATCCCTCATGTCTATAGCCGTAAGCGCCTTTGGCTCCATCCACATGTCATCTTTAATCAGAACAATATACAGACTTGTAGAATCATCCTGAACATGCATTGCGTGAAACTGCCTGCGGCGGCGTTTACCAGCGGAATTTTATTTACCTCACAACTAGAATTATCGATGGATAATGGGACGTACTTTTGTGATACATAGTGTTGGCACTCAATTGCCATGTATTGATAGGTGGACGATTGTATTTGTCTGAGTGCAGCATGGGTCCGTCATAGAGGGATATGAAATCATGACTGTTTCTGTTATAATTTGCACGGGAAATTCAAGATGAATATGGATACAAAGCACTAATTCATGTGCTGCTATGGCATGTATGGCATACAAGTATGCTATGGAATAGATGGAGGCGGGAAACATAGAGGGGGAAATGAAGTCATATCATGGAATACATATGGAAGGGATGCTAGATTTGGGATCTTCAAAGCGGGTTGAACGAAAACATAGAACGAAAGCGGCAAGGAGAAGTTAGGAAGCGGCAAGAGAGGGGGCGTTTATGTCCAAGATCATTGACAAGGAGAAAATATTAAGCAGGTGCAGGTGCAGGGATCATACTACGTCTTCTCGAGTTGACGTCGATATTCTCTTTCTCGTCAATCTCCGAGACACTTGGGCTAGTGACGTTAGACCTAGAAGTTTTTTTCCTCGCAACTCCTTGGTTAATACTGGCAGACGATACTCGGCGATGCGGTATAGGTGTTGCTACTTGTGGTGGTTTTGCAGAGGACGAGCGGGATAATGATGGATGCCTGGCTGAAGGGGTTGGCGTTCCTGAAAGGGAATTTCTAGGTATTGTAGGAGGCGGTCCCATGGAACCTTCGACCGAACGAAGTGATGCCTTAACGGAAGGTGTAATCGGCGTCGAGGTCGCGCTGCCATTTAGTTTGATACTCTTCCCCAGTGCAATCGGCTTCGGGGGTCCTTCTTGTGGGTATTTACTTTCTTTGAGGGCGGACTCCAGGCCAGAATCTGATATCACGGAAGATGGACGCGTGTAACTTGGCGTAGAACTAAATATGGCTGAATCACGACGACCGGCAGTCTTCGAAGGCTGAGCAGGTGTGCTACCAGCAGTGCCTCGCACGCCCATACGTCTTTTGAGCTGCAGAAACCCAAGTCAGACCGGAGTTCGTGGAGTGGGGTTAAATAAACTCACCAGCTCGAGCTCCTGTTGCTTTGCATCTAGGGCAATATTCAAACCTTGGAGGTCTTCTTTATCTTGTGATCGCTGCTTGGTTATCTGAACCAGTTTGACCTCCTTATCTGCACTCTCCTGTTGAAGCTCATGGACCTGCCTCCTAAGGCGCTCGACCTCGTCTTTGAGCGCGGAAACTCGCTCTCTAGTCGTATTAATTTCGATGTCTGCTTCCGCTTTCTGCCTTACCAACTCCTCTAACTGAGCGCGGATTTGATCTTCCATTCCGGCAGCATCTTCGAGCGCTCTGTTTTGGGCCCCAGCAACTTGCGTATGTTCCCGTCGAATGTTGCTGATATGTTCACGAAGTTCCTCCGCTTCCGCCTCACACTGGACAATACGTTGAGAGTATTCAGAGAGTTCTTGATTGCGTTGTTTCAGGTTGTCTTCAAGACGAGCAACATTATCGATGGCAAATTGTCGTTCATGATCCATGTCAGAAAGGCGAGTCTCGCTTTCCCGATGAGCGTCTGCAAGGCTCTCAGAACGCTCACATTCCTGGTGAAGTTGATCTTCAAGCTATATGAAATTTGTCAGCGAATAGGAATTAAGTGATAAGTTTAGGACGAACCTCCAACTTCTCCTTCTCAAGGATTTCCTTGACGGTCCAAAGCTCTTGTACCTCCCCTTCAAGCTCTGCGCGCTTGTTCTCACTTTCGTTCAACTCAACTTCCATAGTCGCAATCCTACCCTCTAGTTCCTGTACGTCGCGCTTGAGCGCGTCCCGCTCTGTTTCCGTTTGGCGCTTCTCCTTCTCCATTAAATCGAGCTTTTCTGAGTTCTTCTCGGTATGACCCCATTGGGCCTCGAGTTCACTCTTCAACATAGTGAATTCTGCAGTTTTTGTATCAAGTTGTGTGCGAAGGCCATCCAACTTCTCCCGCAACCCTGATTCCACCACTTGCATTCCCTCCATCTCATTGAGAAGTTCCTGCTTCTCCTGCTCTAAACGAGTTTCTCCCAATCGGCTATTGAGCTTTTGTGTGTCCCCGCTTTGGTCTTTCTCCATCGCAAGTTTCTTGAGCTCTTCGAGGTCCACTAAGCCAACACTAATGTTACCCATCATCTCAATCTGCTCCTTCGCTTCCCGAATGCCCTCTTTCAACTCGCGCTCACTTTCGTCACGGCTCCAAATTACTTCCTTGAGATTCATGACGTCCTCACTGCGATCTTTTACGAGAGCCTCCAGCGTCTGGACCTCCTCTTGCATAATTTGCTCTTTCCTCGCCCATTCACTCCGCTCTCTTTCCAACCCGGCAATCTGTCGATGGAGCATGCGGAGAGCTTCACCGCTGGCCTCGTCCATCACACTTCGCTCCATGCTTTCCTGTCGCGAGCCTTCAACCTCTTCCTCAAGGTACCGACAGGCCCTCTCAAGCTCCTGGACCTTTTTCTTCCAATTCCTTAACGCGGACTTCCGTTTGGCTTCTTCTTTTTCAGTGTCAGCCAATTTCTTGCCAAGAATCTCGACCAACTCATCGCGAGCTCGCAAATCGGTCTCATATTGGCCGCAAAGCTCAGTCTGCAGAGCAAGTTGGGTCTGCAAAGAAAATATAATGTTCTCTTCTTTAGACGTCTTGCGCGAGTGCTTGGGTGCGCCTTGTGGTGGTGTGGCAGGAATCATAGTCTGTGGCGTATAATATGTATTCGCAGTAGCACTGAAAGGGTCTGGTTGGGTGGAACCGGCAGAGTAGACCACAAGATCGGACGAGGACTCGTCGTTAATATCAGCTTCGGGTGGTTTTGGCGAATTACGCAGCATGGACTGAAAAACGGTGTCACTGAGAGCTCGACTACGACCCTTTGAAGAACTAGGCGACGTAGATCTATTTGGCAAGTCTTCGCCTTTGAGCTCGCTGGATGGATAGGCTGCTGAATAGTCTGAGCTTTGTGAAGAGAGTTTGGGAGAAGAAGTCAGATTCCCATTCATGGAATAAAATACCGTCTGGCCGAAGCTGAATGATTGGCTACGATCGTGTAAGGCTGCAGGTAAACGCGGAGACTTCTCCTTTGCGTGAAAGATGGTCTCATCAATAGCCGTAGAAATCGGTAGTAAGTTCTCCTCATCTACGGGGAGACTAATGGAGACGTCTCTGTCTGCCTCTGGCTTCTCCTCTATTTCTTTGGCCTTGCCATTGCCTTTGGGCTTATACGGCGTGGAAGTCATTCGAGTAGGGCCACTATCACCTCCCCGGCTAGTACCTTCATTGACCGATGCATCAAACTCCATAGCGCTATCCAGCATGGACGCGCTGATGTCGAAACTCAAGCGTGGCTGGAAAGCAGGAATATCAAGTTGATGGGACATATTAAAGATATTAGGCGAGTCGGGGGCGGGCAAGGGATTTGTTAAAGACATCGAATCATTGGACTCATGTGATTCTTGAGGTACTGGCAGTAGTTGCTCTTCACTCTTCGGAGGAGAGAAGACTGTTGTAACAGATGGCCTAGACTTCAATGCAGGCTTGGAAGCCGCACGTGTCACAGCAGCAGGTGCAGTGCCATGTCCTGGAAGAGCTTTATTAAGACGATCTAAGAAAGATTTTTGCTCCTCTGCTGGAGGTTGTGGCAATGGTTTATAGTCAGCCTCTAGAGATTGGTCGGCGCTGATGACTTTATACGCATCGCGAGAGAAGAATCGGACGTTTTGGCCAGTGCCCGGTGTTTTTGGATCCCGGAGAATTGAACGAACTGAGCTAAATCTGGGATCGCTACCAGGCGTAAAAGGGGCATCATCAATAGCGTGTGGTGAACTCTTCAACGGGACTGAGTCCTGCTGGGTTCCTGAAGAATCTAAACGTAACATATCCAAGGACGGACGACGAAGAGTCGGCGATGGAGTTATGTCTTGAGTGGGGTGAGAAGTGGCCTCAAATGACCCTCTTGGCCTTCCTAATGTTTCCACAGAGCGTCGAGAATTTATCACCGACGTGCTGGGAGCTAAAGATAATTGAGAATCTAACATAGTGAGGAACATGCATGACATTGACGACTACAAAACTTACTGTTTCCGTTCATATTAAGGGAAGGCCTAACTTTTTTGGGCATGCCAATTGCAGGAGATTCTGCGCACAGCGATTCCCCATCCTCCTTGAGGGGCATTTTTGACATACGTTTAAACATCCCCCGGCGGCTAAGTTTCGACGGGGAGTCTGGCGTTGTGGGAGGTAATTTCGGTGCAGATAATTCGTTTGAATTTTGAAAAACAGACATATTAGGATGTTGTTCCAAAACTTTGGACATTACGTCGGCTTGTGGGGGGGTTGGTTCGTCGTCGTGAGCATGGCGAGGCTTGAGTGCATTGCTGATTTTTGACCACATTTCTGAAGCTACACAACAATAGTAATGTACTTGGTGACTGTTATGTATTTATGGAAAACAGCTAGACTCGTTGACGTGGGCGAGGAAGCCCCAATAGCATAGATTGTCGTGGGCGAAGAGGGAGGTTCCTTATTCACATGCGTCACAACAACCGTAACGCGAATTTTCAACCAGACGCGCCTAACCACGTGATCGAACAACCGCGCTCATCGATCATTCGATCATCATGCATCATGCCTCACTTGACACTTCCGGCACGCTGTCTCTTTCTAACCATACTGCAATGGGAATGGGTACTTTCCTTCGTGTGTCCATTTCGTAACTCTGTTTTGCCTGCGACGCTTCGTTTACGACGGCAGTACAGGATATTCAACCATTTCACCTGGTTGGATGTTGAAGGGAAAGACCAAGTACGTACATTCAGCCAGCATGTAAGTTGTATGGATTGCGTGCGTGGCGGGCACCTACATCCAAAACGAACTAATGGGCTTCCGGTCATCCTCCAGACACGTTTTTAGCAAAATGGTCAACGATCTTACGCCAACCTTGTCGAGTAAAAAGCTTAGCGCTCATATTTTACGGTAGAAACATTCATTTAACTTAACACACCAACAAGTGTATACTTAATCATTCTAATTTTAAAACCTTGGTAAAAATCTCTTCGCGCCAGTCTCTGTGTTTCCCGTTGTTATGATGGCCAAGAAGCCGCAAAAGAACGACGCTCAAGCCCGTGAATTGCCTCAATAATAATTCGCAACGAGACTGGAACTTTAATGCAAAGATCAACGCAACCCAGGTCCCAGGCAAAAAATTGTATTTATTGGTACAAACTCTTTCTATAGATTACGATAAACACTTGGAATTTTATAATTTTATTCGCTCTGCAAGAATTTCGGTAAGCAATTTGTATCATGGACGTCTTGTAACGAAAGCTTCTTATCCTCTCTCAGATTTTCTGCATGTTCGACGAAACGATTCGGTAAACACCAGAAGCATTTACTGTTTAGCATCCTGGGCAGCAGCATATACGAGGAGATCGCACACACGGCGGGAGTAGCCCCACTCGTTATCGTACCAAGAGATCAGCTTGACAAAGTTTTGGTTGAGCTGAATGCCAGCTTGTGCATCGAAGATAGAAGAATGGTTGTTGCCGATGAAGTCGGTAGAAACAACTTGCTCATCAGTGTATTCCATGATTCCCTTGTAGTCGCCCACAGAGGCAGCCTTGATAGTGGCTTTGATTTCATCGTAAGTTGCGCTCTTCTCGAGACGGACGACGAGGTCGACAACGGAGACATTGAGCGTAGGAATACGGAATGAAAGACCACTAAAATCTCAAGTCAAGACAAACCCCATAAAGACAGCAACCCGCGTACGTACGTTAGTTTGCCGTTCAACGAAGGAATAACCTTTCCGACAGCCTTGGCAGCACCAGTAGATGATGGGATAATGTTGCCGCTGACACTACGACCACCACGCCAATCCTTGGATGAAGGGCCATCAACAGTCTTTTGGGTTGCGGTAGTGGAGTGGACGGTGGTCATCAAACCCTCGACAATGCCGTACTTGTCGTGGATGATCTTAGCAAGAGGGGCGAGACAGTTGGTAGTGCAAGATGCATTGGAGATCTGCCAGTGCACGTTTGCCTAGTGAGCGAAGATTCAATTTCAACTACTGAATGGACTTACAACGGTGTATTTCGGATCGTACTTATCCAAGTTAACACCGCATACAAACATGGGCGCATCCGCAGAGGGAGCGGAGATAATGACTTTCTTGGCACCACCTTTCAAGTGACCTTGGGCTCTGGAAGAAAAAATCAACGCCGAAGTTCTTCATTTCGCCTATGACACTCACTTATCAATGGTGGTAAAGACACCCTAATGATCTCATCTAATCAGATATTTAAATCAAAAGGAGATAAAGAGCATACAGTGGACTCGACAACATAATCAGCACCAACCGATCCCCAGGGAATGGCACTAGGATCCTTCTCGGCGAAGACACTGATCGGCTTGCCCTGGATCCAGAGTTTACCAGCCTTGGCCTCGACGGTTCCCTTGAACCTTCCGTGAACCGAATCGAACTTGAACATGTAGACCTGAGTGCAAAATTGTATTAGAATCAGATATATTTATGTTGCCGCGAAATTCAAACCATGTATTCAAGGTCAATGAACGGACTAATAATCGGTTTAGGATGCGATCGAGAGGAAAATAGATCACCAACTTACTCGTTAACGGCGACGACGTCGATGGTACCCATCTCCAGTGCATTACGGAGGACGATGCGGCCAATACGACCTGATAATGATCAGAAAAGGACATAATATTTTACGCGCATAGCTTACCAAAACTACGAAGTTAGATAGCAGCTCTTCAGCTCAGATCTTTTCTAATCTAAACGAACATACCCGTTGATACCAACGTTAACCTATTATCGCCATGAGCTCATATCCTATTCAATGCGGTATAAAGACTGACCATGATTTGAGGACTCGTGGATTGAGGGGTTGAAGTATAAGGTAAAGATATGAGAGAAGAAAGGAGGAGATCTGAGCTTTAAATATTTAAATGCTCGGACTTGCCAATCGATGAGATCAGCCATATGTCATGTATTACTAAACCAATCGCGGCCCTCATATGGATTTTGCGCTTGGCTACATTCATAATCCAGACACCCACCCATACTGTAAGCGGAAATGTTTCCAGTAACGGTAGGCGTTCGGCATTTCGTTTCTGCTTACTTGTAGGCTTGTACTGAAACTTGACTGATACTATCAAAGAGCGGAAAAACCTTGATGATTTTTACACTCTCCGAAACATTTTCCTTCTTTATCGGATAACCTGTTTTTGAATGGAATAGCACGCACGTTGGATCTAGTGATATCGAGATGTATCGTCCGCACTTACACCGATAAAAACCGACAACTGTTCGGCGCAGTATTTGACCTTGTGTGTTTCGTGACATTCTGACAAAAATGTAGTCTTGTTTCCAGACTCTAGTTACAAAATATGAGAAGATAGTCGTTTTCACTTTAATAGAAAAAATGCTCCTGGGTTTCTTAAGCAAATTAACAGTATTACTCAACACAAAGGAAAAGTAATCAATCTTTGAGGTTCTCTCAGCCTCACTGCCTCAAGCCTTTCAAGAAATGAGATAAACTGGCCATCGGCCGAGGGCTTGACACAAGCGTCAAATATGAAGCCAACTTCATTTGCCACCGAGTATGAATTCACATCCTATCACTCTTTAGAGCCATTTCTCAGTTCTTTGTTTTTCTAGGTTGATCCTCAGGCTTCAAAAGGACGTCCGGGTCAGGTATGTTACACAAATATATATAACACCGTCATCAAAATTAGTTGCTTAGAGGTACACAGAAGCTAAATTGGCTTGGAATCTGCATTACTCACGCTCGGCTTTCGCGTCTACGGCAGCGACGTGCAAAATCAAATCGCATACGCGACGAGAGTATCCCCATTCATTATCGTACCAGGCAATTAGTTTCACAAAGTTTCCATTGAGCATGATTCCGCCGCGAGCGTCGAAAATGGCCGAGTCATTGTTCCCGATAAAGTCGGAGGATACGACATCCTCATTGGTGAACCCCATAATTCCTTTGTATGGACCATCAGCAGCGTCCTTGAATGTCTTGACAATGTCCTCATAAGTTGTTGTTTTTTCGAGACGCACGACAAGGTCGACTACAGAAACATCGAGAGTGGGGACCCGGAAAGCAAGGCCTCTAAATTTTATTCGTGCCAAACTTCCAAAAATTTCAGTTAGCAACTCACGTAAGTTTCCCGTTCAAAGAGGGAATAACCTTTCCAACAGCCTTGGCAGCGCCGGTCGACGAAGGAATGATGTTGTTTGCAACACTGCGTCCGCCACGCCAGTCCTTCTTCGACGGACCGTCAACAGTTTTTTGTGTGGCGGTCGTAGAATGAACGGTTGTCATTAAGCCCTCGATGATGCCATACTTCTCGTGCATAATCTTTGCCAAAGGAGCAAGACAATTCGTTGTGCAGGATGCACATGAAATCTGGTAAAATAAATAATATTTAAATGACGATAGTTGCGCTTATGTCGAGAAAATGGACGCACCACATCGTGCGTAGAATCATAACGGTCGAGGTTAACGCCACAAACATACATAGGAGCATCAGGCGAAGGTGCGGAAATAATAACTTTTTTTGCTCCGCCCCGCATGTGCAGTTGCGCCCTGTTAAAAGTGTAAATATGGCACTAATCTGCGCAAGACTCTACGCACTGCTCCTTATGTGTGAAGACGCCCTAGTCAACACGTCAAAATTAGATTAATAAACGTATGAAAATCACATACAGTAGACTCTACAATATACTCAGCCCCGACCGAACCCCACTTGATCTCATCTGGATTCTTCTCGTTGAAAACATGAATAGGCTTTCCTTGAATGTAGAGCATCCCAGCCTTAGACTCGACAGTTCCTTTGTACCGCCCATGGACAGAGTCAAATTTAAACATGTAAACCTATGAGAAGGTTAACTATTGACGAGATGGAATGGAATAAAAACTAACCATGTACTCAAGGTTGATGAAAGGACTGTAACAGAATGGTCAGAAGTAAGAGTTAGATCGAGAATAAAGAACTTGCTCATTGACTGCAACGACATCTATGTTATGTAATTCCAAAGCATTCCGTAACACAAGACGGCCAATTCGACCTGGAACGGGGATTGGGGTGGTGAGTTGAAAACAGAGATAAGTGACTCGATGACATACCGAAACTATAAAAAAACAGGTAGTATGGTGTTAATTAACGCGTCTAGTATATAATGAACAAATTTACCCATTGATTCCTACTTTGACCTGAAAGTAGGTCGTAATAGTGAACAGAAGGACTTGAAAGCATACGAATAAATCTTACCATTTCGTAAGTTAATCTTTGTGGATATTGTGAAGATGTGAGAGGAAGCTGGGATAACTTGAGTCAAGTCTGGCCTGGGCTGCGACTTTATACAATGCAACTACAACATGTCGTCATAGATTGGATTGGATCTGGAAGTGCATCATTTCCAATTTTAGTACCATCTATACAGAAAATGGAAAATTCCTGAGCAACTTTTGACAAATCCGGGCTCTCAGATAGAGATGCGTAGCATGCCTTGGTTCCGCCGTTGTTGCTGCTCCAAAGTCGCGACGTTACCTTTTGCCGACCTGAAGTCTAGAGCCTTCCAGGCGGTTTGTTGTTGTTGTTGTTGTTGTTGTTGAAAACTCCACAATAGCCTCGTGAAATCGAATGTATTTCGGTGCTTGATAGAGCGCTCGAACATGTAATCATTGTAGCTGGTGTTGATGGACACGAAGGCTACAGCCTAGCCTCAGGCTAGACTGAATGCTTCATTTAGACCAACAATGACGAAAAACTTTTTCCACGATCCTAGAAGCCGATTCGAACGTATTATCGTGACAAAAAAACCGACCGCCAGCAGCGATGAGTGGCTCAAAAAATTTGCCCTTGGTCTCCATGAGCTCTTCTTCCCGCCTCCCCATCGCTTCTCGATCTACGTCGTTCCACCGGGTGGTCACAGCAACAACGTTCCTCTGCGCGTCGTCGCTACAGAGCTTCCCGAATGCTCTCAAGTTACAAATTGAGATGCCTCACTCTGGAGTAATCAGGTGCAAATAAATGATACCAGTTAGCTTTTTCCCGCCTTCGAATCTGTGCGAGTTCCTTGCATCAGGGTTTGTGGTGGGCTGAGAGGGGTGTGATGCACTCGACATCTGGAAAGAAGAAATCTTCTTTATCGCATTCGTGTCGCTTCCCCATTGCAGGAATTGTCAAGTCCAGTGTCAACGAATGTTACGCGGCCGTGTTTTTCACGCTACGGCGGCTACGCTTATAACAACATTTGATTTGGGTTGTGTCTATAATAGGCTCTGAGATAAGATTAGATGATGTTGAAAAGAGCCTGAACTTTGACCGAGGTGACCGAAAGGACCCGTAGCTGCAATGTCACCAGTGTCGTACACTCTACTCAAGGGGCTGCCAGAATTGACTCTACTACTAAAAAGAAGTCAGCTCCGCGACTTGCTATATACGGTAAGTACTAGTGGCAATGGTTTGAACCCATATTCCGTACGTAAAGGCTGGTCTGGGTTGACTTTGCACCTACACGAGTAACGAGGTTTCCCCTTGGACCCTTGGAACGCTCCTCTCTACCTTTCCTCAACAATGGCTGAAGACAGCAATTATGACGTTTACAAGGTTATATATTCAAAGGTTGTCTAGACCTTCTCAGCCTTATATTTCCTGTCTAGATTGTTCTTATTGGCGACTCATTTGTGGGGAAATCGTGAGTTTGTAATATATAAAGCATCTATGAATTCGCATGCTGATATTTACATCTACCCAGAAACTGTTCATCCGAGAGCTGTGAATGATATGTTATCACTCATTGTATTGACTTCCGCAGTGATATCTCAATTCACACGAAACGAGTTCAATCTTGCATCTAAGCCGACCATTGGTGTCGAATTTGCAACACAATTTGTCAATATAAATGGAAAGAGCGTGAAATTTCAAGTATGGGATACTGGTAAGTTATTCTATCATACCCCGTCACCGCAGTCAACGCATGACAGGGCACTGATCAATTAATATATTAGCTGGACAAGAACGTTACCGTATAGTCACTGATGCGTCAGTAGAACTTCTTCTGCTGTAAACTGTTCCAATACTAATCCTGCTTCTAGATATTACCGTGGTGCAATAGCTGCCCTCCTTGTCTACGACATCACTAGTCGTAGGAGCTTTGACAATGTTGTACAGTGGTTGAAGGAGCTCCGCAGATACGCTGTCCCTGACATTGTGATTATTCTTGTTGGGAACAAGAGTGACTTGAAGCACTTAAGAGTGATCCCAACCCGAGAGGCAGAAGCCTTTGCAGGTGAGAATTTCTCGGGTGCCTGCGACGATCTGTCTGACAATCAATTTTCCAACAAATGGTAGCTGAGAACAGCTTATCGTTTATTGAGACATCGGCGTTTGACTCATCAAATGGTACTGCACTACAGACAGTTCTATCGGTACTTTGTTTCTTCTCTTGCCGTGGGCTTTATTTACCCTGCTATAGCTTCCCGTGCTGTGCGGGAACATAATAAAGCTACATGCTTTACGATGATGTATGGCTCATCTAGATATTGTAACGAGCGAGATAGATTGATTCAAGGGGTTCGGGCATACGGATGAACATGACTTGGCAGATGTTGACTGGCACGTTCAACGTCCTAAGATCGGTATTTTATCTTGAATCGTTCGCGTTGAATATATTGTCTTACTTTAGGTCCCATTCTATTCACGGTATGGCAATGGAACCAGAAATTTTCTAGCCAACCCCATTAATAGGATTTCGAAAAACTTTCATGTGTCATCATAATGCGTCGTCAGGCTTTTGTCAGGCTGCCTTCCTCAGCATCCGCACATCGGTACCAATGCAAGGCAGCCTTTAAAGCTTACATATTCTCACGTCAAGCTTGTAAGAACGGCTGCTTTTTCTTATATGAATCATGATATACTATACCTACGTGGCGGCAGAATAGCTTGTGCGGCCCGGACGGCTTGACAAGTACTGTGCGCATGATTGGGTCATTCGACCCCCCCTCGGAACTTGTCTTCAAATTGCCAGCAGAACGGACCGCTAGCATTGCAACTCTCTGTCCTATAAATTGAGAAAATGTTGAGAGGTTATCCCAAGAACGATGTTTTCCTTTCTGACTATCGCGTTTCTGTGTTTTAGCCTTACGAACATTGTACTAGGTGCCTCGCGTACCTCAGCACCTACTGGCGCACTTATTGTGCGTGCTGGGACGACAACAAAAGGGGAGTTTAGTACCTTGTCCGCTGCAGTTGCTTCTCTTGCTAGCGACGGCTCTTCGAAAACGATATTTATCTTCCCCGGCACATACAATGAACAAGTGTACATAACTCGTACAGGTCCTTTAACTGTAGGTTTCCCTTGAAAATACAAAATTAAATTAGTTGAAGGCAATACCGTTTAGATCTTTGGCTATACCACCGACACAACAACGTATACATCAAATCAAGTTACTATTCAAGCTGGAGTCTCTGCCGCTGCTGCCGGAAACGACGATGCCAGTGGGACATTGCGCATTCACAAAGACGACTTCAAGATGTATAATGTCAATGTAAAAAATACTTTCGGTCAGGGGTCTCAGGCACTTGCGATCAGCCAGTACGGTACTCGCGCCGGCCTTTATGCGTGCGCTTTCTATGGATACCAGGATACGGTTCTCGTGGAACAGGGCGTACAAGTTTTCTTGAAAGGTTATATTCAGGTTTGTGTCATTGCATAATTTTTATTTATAGTAACTGATTGATCTTTGATAAACCCATAAGGGAGCTGTAGATTTTATTTTCGGTCAAAGAGGCGAAGCTTATTTTGGAGGGAACGTACTTGCTATTAGCGGCCCGGGAACAATAACTGCTAGTGGTCGTTCAACTAATGACAATACCAGCTGTGAGTACCTACCTTATCGATTGTTTGTGTATATTCTAACACATAGTATGCTAGACGTTTTCAACCAGAACACTATCGTCACCGCTGCAGGCGTTTCTGCATCCACCGTGAACGGCAAGGTATTCCTTGGCAGGCCGTGGAGTTGTAAGTACCCAATCCATATATTGAACATTTTCACCTAGCTTTACCTTGGAACCTGAATCAGCATTTGCCAAGTAAGTGTAGTAATCGATCTATCAAACCTTCTTCTAAAATTAGCCCTGTAGAGTGATCTTCAAAAATACAGCAGCCACCACTGTGCTAGCCCCCGCTCTCTGGGAGATTTGGTCAACAGCCACACCAAACACTGGTGATGTGTTGTTCGCCGACTACGACACGACCGGTAGTGGTGCTGCTAGTTTATCCAGGGCCAGCTTCGCGACAGAATTGAGCTCAAGCCAAGCAAGCGCATACTCTATTTCCAGCGCAGTTGGCAGCGATTATGCTACCTGGGTTGATACCTCATACGTTGTCTAATTTAAAGTTAAACTGTGTTAAACTGTAACTAGTTTTCAATCTGGAGACGGATCCTATAACTTGTCCACTTTCGTCTTTCATCCGTCTGTCGTAGATTGATACCAAATAACACAGCGAGTTTGATTCCCAGGGTCTCCAGAGTTTTTATTATGAGCCGGGTCCAGATTCGATCCCTCCTCCATGGTTGAAACCATGTCGTCAAGAATACGAGCACAGGAGCGTCCTTGTTGCCTCTATTTGACAATATATCACGATGAATATATCTCCACCTTGAATTGCAGTTTTAAATCTACCTCACGTGTTTAAGTTCTGATAAATCAAAAAAAAAGTACGCCCATTTGGATAAAATAGAAGTACTTTAGGGTGATTTCGTCGATGTTTCTGGTCGCATTATCCCAATAATTTTAGTTGTGTTCGGTCATGTCGGGTGGGCGTTTGTGGGGTTGGTGGTGGTGAGCAACTTTCCGCAACGTCTGTTCTCCGTCAAGTTGAAATGGTAGATGTTAGCTGCATTAATTAATCAGCATTTACAACATTTCGAACCCCTCTTTCTTATAACTCCCAATTGCTTTAGCAGACAATGACGACAGAGACGGATAAGGGGGCACGGCGAGAGCGCAGGCTCACTCTCGCCCTCCGTAGACATCATGCTATGCTCCTCCCAATGGCACACTTTACGCTACGCACGCCGGCTTCGCGTGCGTACCATGCAGCGACGTGCCGGAGGGCCGTTGGTGAGCGTGAGGTGTGATACATCAAGCCCATTTTGCGGTGAGTTGTTTTGGGGAAAAAAGCATTGTGCAATGTCACATGTAGCCTGCAAGAGTGAGTTGGCGAGGATTGAAATGAAATAAAATGGATGAAGGACGTACCACTCAATTGATAATTTCACACTGATTCAACGCTGGAGCCGAGATTGTCTTGAGTAAGTTTGCTGTGCCACAGATGAACAGAACCTGGCCATGGTCAATTGGCACGTTGATATAATGATCCTGTAACACAACATTAAACAAAATTCATCAATATGCCATCAAATATATTAACACTGGTCATCCCAACCACAGGAAATTACATTGTCCAATCTTATCACTCTACAACCATTCGCTCACACATCAGCACTGGGTCCTCCAACAAAGAAAAAACATCAACTCACAGAAGAAACACTATATCTGACCTCTCAGCTTTTCTCAACGCCCGGACAACAAGCCTAGGTTCACTACCACATCTATGGCTCCGGTTCTCCGCCTCATCACGCGTGCCGCCGAATAAAGTGCGAAACGGTCATGACAGAGCCTTGGCCACAGACAGCCCAAGCAAGGTTTCCTTGTCCCAGGTAGGCGCGCAGAACTATGAGAAATTGTTTTCCCGCCACTCCCTATCCTCCTTACCGCGAAATCTCCGTATCCCGGATGGTATGGTTTTTTTGTAACGAACCATTTTTGAAGGCAGGAATAAATGCTTACTCTGGCCCTCCGACGCAAGGCTGAATTCCATGGCGTGGTCCGCGTCGCTGTCAAGGTCAACGGTCTTTAGCGTATTGCACCAAAGCCTCACGTGGATACCTTGTCGAAATGTACTGTGGCATTGTCTATGAGCGTGATGTGTGATGTCAAGCTCGGTTACGGTCTACAAAGTGAGATGTTAGCTAGGTGCAACTGAATTTTAACTCTTGAGGTTGCAGAGCTAAGCTATGGACTGGAACAGCAATCCTATGCAGAGGCGATCTTCTTGCTGAGCTTGAAAATGCTGGCTTGCTTGAGGAGTGCAAAAGATAATCGATACACGTCTGCGTCAAGTATAGCTGCAGTGTATGTAGGTACATTTCTGTCACTGTTAAAGATATCAATCAATAAACACGCCTGAATCACTTATGTACCTTCCTTCCAAGCTTCGAGCTTCGAGCTTCAAGCTTCAAGCTTGTGACGAACCTTCAATGACCCCTTGGTACAATGCTTGCCCCATTAGTAATAGTATAATCTCAGACTCATTTGCAGCATGTGTTGCTGCAATAGCCGCAGCCGCAGCTTTCACGGCCTGCGACGATGCATCTGTCAAAGCTGTCTTTGCTGCGGCTTGTTGTGGCAATTGTTGCATGAAGATAGCTTTCAAGAATCAGCAGGAGTTATTCCTGAGCCATTTGGCTATTGTTTTGAACTAACGTGATAATATATAACAAGGTACATTGACTCATACTCAGTGCTTCACGTATTCTATCCCGCATTCCACTGGAATAACCTTTCGTGAGTTAATTTGTTGTTGTCTATGTTTTATTAAAAATGATCCACTCAGCCAAGGCTAACCCCAATCCTACTTTTGTGGCACGCATCAGCAAGAAATATGTATGTTAGTGAAAACACGATAGTGTTTTCTCTCACCGAATCAGTTGCAATTGATAGATGATCGATGAGGAGGGTGATCTCAAGGGTGACATTGTCTGGTCAAGGGGCTTAGGCACATTCCCTTGTGAGCCTCTATCTCGATCTTGTCTTATAACTCCTAGTAATTGTGTGGTCCAGCTGTCTCGTCCAGACTTCGTACAGTATCTCATGAATATCACGACTGCCCAGAGAGGGCATGAAACCTATCAAGGGCTTTTTAGATACGCTGGAAATTTACAAAATTGCTAGTATCAAGAAAAATGTTCTGCTTGAACTCTTCACAGTGTGTACGTTTATAAATGTGGTTCGGTCATCCAGAATGAATGAAGCCATATAACGTATTACTCAGACCCTCAAACTTTTTTTGTTAATAAAATAGCGCATCGAAAGCTAAAAAGCAGGATGCAAAGCAAAACATCCCTCCTCCTCCTCCTTAACACACCTTTCTCAAACGCCACCTCCAGCACCTCACAGCGCTCAACCTTTGCCCATCCAACGCACACTCCAAATCCCCCTTGCCGCTCTAACATACCTTGGTATCCGCGGACGATGTGTTATGATGGGCGCCCGAGAATGCTGCTGAGAAGTTCAAAAAGGGTGATTCAACCTCCACGCTTATCCACACCCCAGCCGGAGCCCTTTTCTCGATACTAATGGCAATCGGAATTGACAATCGAAATCGATGGCTGACGATTGAAGTATGACCATCACGTGCGGACGCGACGCAGCCAAATATTACACAATCAGGGTAAAGTATTAAATGTTGAATCCCCCTTGACATATGTATCTTCCCTTCCATCTCAACCAGCAACAAACACTTCAATGACAGTCAAAGCTCTCATGACCGGTTCTCACTTCAGCATCCTCTCTGGACATCCGCCTTCTACCTTTGTCCCCAAGGCTCTTATTGGTGCCGTCCTGGCCGTCATTAGCCCCGCTGTGGACATCTTTATAATTCCCGCTGTGCGGGAATTCTTTATAGATGCACCCGCTGTTCTAGTACGTGGCACAGGCACCCCCGCACTTGTCGTAACTACCACCCCCGACTCCATATTGACTGCTCCTGCCCTGAATCTACTGCTTAATCCTAGACACAACTCGTTTCCTCTAGTTGCCTGTGGTACACTTGCATTAACTACTTGCACTACGATGGCTGTCATGTTGGCCTGTACCAGATCTGGGAAAGGCGGGGTCCGGTTGCCCGCTGGTCGGAGAGGACCACCCCAGCCGCCTTCTGATGAGAAGCCAAGTACTTTAGACCTGCGGGAGGCTGACTTGAACAATACTGAGGAAAACGCTGGTGAAGATCCGCCGCCGCCGCCGCCTCCTCCGCCCCCACCCCCTCCGCCTTCTTTCAACATCAAACCCCAGAGCAGATCGCCATGGAATTTTCTTTGGACTCTCCTTGCAGCGCTAGTATCTCTCGTTGTTGCCATTTATCTTCGCTTGCGTCGCGTTGAGACAACGACAAATAAACGCGAGATAGATACTACCGATACACCCGTGCCTGAAGCTAGCCCACGATCTTCGCGCATTACGTCACTCGATCTATTCAATAAGGATGCTTTCGCCGTCGCGATCATTCCTCCCTTAGTCGATAAAGCGTTAGAGCTTACCAAAAACACCGTTTCGCCTCTTAACTTTGTCTACTATCCGTTTAGCACTGCGGCTCTCAAAACCCAATGCGATGTTTCGAAGCCTGCGTCGTTCTCGAACATGCCAACTGTGTCAACCGGCACACTTCCCAAGCCAACGGCTAGTCTCGTGCACTCCCTTCTCTTGTTTGGGGTCACTGTCATCGGCTCATTATGCTTTGCAATTATCCTAGGAATTTATTTCGTGCGGGAGGCCAAAGACATTTCATCGCATAATGAGTCGCCACTTGATGACTCACCATCTGAAGTGTCGGTTGACGAGGAGGTATGTGCTATTGATTAATTACTGCTCCATTGCTCACATTTCATTACGCAGACCCCGTCTTCCATTCCTGTCAGCGTCCGGGTCGACATTCAGGTCGACATTCAGGAGCCCACCAAAGTGGCCTTCGAGATGATGGCCAACACTCAAGACACAGTTTCGTTTCAGGTTTGCTATCTTCTTCATCAACTAAAGCTCATGCTCACCTTGATGCAGGAAATTGTCGACGTCGGTGCGATCCCTGAGCCTCACAAGTTGACTGAAGAGGCCATTGAAGTTGAGGCTGAAGTCCTCGAAGCGGTCGCTCCCCAGACTTCAGTCCAAGAGAATATCGGGATCGTTGTTTCAGTGAAGGAGCCCCACATAGCATTTGAACAAACTTTCGGAGCCGTAGGCGAAGCTCTGAACCTCGAAAGTCACCAGGTTAGCCTGTCTTGTTAAAATTTGAATTGCATACTCATTGTTGGATAGGATATCCCGGTGATTATTGTTGCCGCGATTATTCCGATGGATGAGCCCCAGGGGTTCATTGGACAGATTCCAGAAATTGTGGACGAAGTTCAACCCGTCGGTATCCTCCAGGTTTGTCACTGTGTTTTGACTTGACAACTATACTCATTCTTGTCCAGGACGCTCC
>JASFDA010000123.1:0-31546 GCA_036936965.1 Cystoderma amianthinum
TATTTAGTCGTGAAAACATAGAATTTCCATGTTTTCTGTGGCTGTGTGCTGAGTCATCAGACTCAAAACAAAACCGGCGTTGCGCCTCTCCACAAGCGCTGTGCCACAAGGCCCACAACACATGCACCAACGCCAGCACGTGATGTTTAGTAAATTACCGAGAGAATCTGGTCCCCAGGTAATTTACCGGATAAATACCAGTAAATAACCGGTAAATAAAATATTGGTAAATAACACCATGTTTTTTACACAGCCCTAGCCAGTACCCAACAACAGCAATAAGGGCTTGAACCGTGAGAATAATTACTACATAGCGAATGCCCACATCCCTCAGGCCGCATGGCTTCAGACTGGAAATCAGCATCTCACATCCGGCATCCATGGTTCGACAAGCACGTTATGAAACGGAAGCACTCTAAGAGTCGAACACCAAGTCCCGAAAATCTTATTCGTGGTTCTCCTCCATCCAAGCGTCGCCGTTGCAGCGCACTCGAGCAAGGTTTTTCCAATCTCACATTGGACGGCCAATGGAACCCTTCCGCTACTTTCAATGAATCTGCTCCTTCAAATACTTGGGAGGTGTCTTCAATGTCTGCGGGGTTTCCTCTCACGAAAGACGCCTTGCAGCCATTGTTTGCTTCTTCTCTCAATGACGAAGAACATCTTTTGCCCGATGTAAAAATGAAATCAAGTTCGTGGTACGAACCAGAACCTGATCGTGAGTTCAAAGGACTTTAATAGTGTCGCAACTGACAACTGCATAAGGTATTGTTATCACAAATTTAGATTCCTCATCGGATGAGGACGATGATGCAACTATGGACTCAACAACAGTTTCCATGCATCCCGCACTTTTGAATCGAATTCGGAACAATGCTCTCACCTCGGGACTGAATACATCCCTGCCTTCCCCGTCAAGTCAGGCCGTTGTGCTATTCAAACCCGTCTCAGTTCCAGAGGTTCTACCGAAACGAAAGCAAGTCATAGAAGAGGCGGTTACAAAGAGGGGATCCAAGGCACAAGAAGATGATGCGATGGACACCGAACTCTAGCTTGTATGTTTGCAGAACTGGCTGAAACTGGTAATTAAATACTTATACAAGATGGCAGTACTTCTATATGACTTGGCTATGCAGGAAACTCCGAATACTGCAACAATAAATGTCACAGTTGAGATTTAAGGATTACTGGGGTTTGCACCCGTCAACTGAATCATCTCTTTTGTCCTTCGCTCCATCTCCAAGTTGGGCCCACCCGAATCGGGAGCAAATAGTGACTGAAAAGCTTCGATATTGGAATGATGATGCCTTGCATGCGCATGAGGGTGCGGAATATGGTGCATTTGCACTGCAGATGAATATGGTGAACTAAGTGGAATGTGTACAGGGTTTGTAGCCGTTTTGTGGGATGAATGATGTTGCTGTGGAGAATAGAAGTTGTGAGAAGAAGCCTGATTTGAGGGCTGAGAAGAAGAAGGGACGGATTGTTGAATTGAGTGGGGATGAGGCATTGGCTGGGAATGATTCATAGAAATGGGCTGACGAAACCCGAGATTAAGCATTTCCATATGGTCCGGAGAGTTGTGATTCATGAACGAATCTCTATCAATAGATTGCAAGTGATCAGCAGAGTCAGGTTGAGGGTCATCCTCATCCATTTCATCATCTGGATCAACGTTCAGCGCCAAGGTGGAATCTTCGTCGTTAACGTTCTTCGCAGCAATCTCTTCAGCGGTAAGAAAACGACCTCCTGGCCCTCTTGGCCTCCGCATTGCATGTTTGTGACGTGATTCGTGGAGATACGGCTAAGTGCAGGAGTCAATGAGTAAAGTAACAACAAATCAAGGGGTACTACCGACTTTGCGCTGGCGAGAGAGACGATGAAGCTCTTCGAGACGAGTGCGAGCTACACGTCGTTTGAGAATGCGAAAATATTGCTTTGCATTTACATAGAGAGGCTCCTCGTCGATGTGTGGGATGTCAAGGGGACGGTCTTGGTGGTCGTGCTGGAAGATATCCTGAGAGCGAAAAAGAAAGGGATTCTGAGGAAAAGGCGAGAATATTGCATCTACATTTTCCTGGTTAATATGCAAGTTGTTTTGCAAGTTATTTTGAATGTTATTTTGAATGTTATCGTTTTCGTTGTTGTTGGACGGATTTCGTTGCATCGTTATGTCAATGTCACAGCGATCTCTCAATTGTTTTCATTGGCTGAATGAACGTCACTTGTCACAGAGTCACAGGCGCTTTACAACTGACATTGACAACGGGACTGGAACCAAAAAAATTATGGAAAATAAACTCAAAGCTCTCAAGGTCGTTGACCTCAAATCAATCCTCTCTAAAGCAAAAGCTTCTGCCCCAGCAAAAGCGACAAAGGTTGACTTGATTGCACGTATTCTAGCTAACAAGGATGCAATCGTCGCCTACAACTCTCTCTACCCATCAGACGACCTTCTCGCGCCGCCAGAAGAGTGTGTTCTCTTCCTCCATTTTACTCTCTATCTGACATCTTTTAGAATAGACTGGGCTGCTACTCAGGAGCTGACAACAAAACCTGCTCCCAATGTTTCTATCTCAGAACCCGCTCCCCAACCTCCTGTCCCACAACCAACGAAACCTCCTATCACAATCGCAAATTCCGTTGTTATCTCTGCAGACTCAGAATTAGAGAGGCGTAAACAGCGCGCAGCGCGTTTTGGCATTCCTTTTGTCGAACCTTCGAAAGATGTAAAACCTTCACGCAAGGCTATCTCTGAGGTCACTCCTGCTCTTGTTAAAACAACTCAAGACCATGTGTGTACTTAGTTCATCCTTCTCGTTCTTCTTCTTAATTTTTTTCCAGGGACCGGAAAAGGTTAAGGCCAGAGCAGCACGCTTTGGTCTAGATGCACCGGCGACCACCACACAGGCGTCTAAAGGCCAAAAACGAGCAGCTCCAGCAGAACAGATCGATTTAGAGGAACAAGAGAGACGGAGAAAGCGAGCTGAACGTTTTGGCCTTGGGAAAGTAAGCCTTTCCAACTCTCAACGTCTCCTCTCAATCTAAATCCCTTAGCGTACAACCATTTGATCCCTGCTCGGTTGTAGTATCTATGTAATAATTTTCTGTTTTTGGTAGAATTTATAACCATGAATTTTGCAAATAGAGTAAGCTGCATCACATGGCCAATTGCTTGGAATGAGTACAGGTAATTCTCAGCTGGTACTTAGACCTCCACAATGTCATCATCAAAACAATTCACGGACATGGGCTGGCCTGAGGAAGATTGCTTATGGACATACACATTATTAACTGAACCTCTGTTATCTTCAGAACTAGCAAGACTATCTGGTTCTCAAACGCTTGGTGATACAGACGTTGTATCCTTTCAGCCCTGTCCGAATCCCGAACTATTGAGTCAAGACCGCTTTGTGATCCAAGATTGGTCCCTTCCCAGCGGTACATGGTCTTTCCGTGCCGTTTTCGACGGTATTTTATGTTATTCTAGCTATAAAATTCATTCAATCAGCATGGAACCATTTCAGGACATGCAGGCCATGAAACTGCAGATTACGTTTCAGTCACCTTGCCTAAAATGATGCAAGAATCTCTGGCTCTTGCCATCAGCGCCGCCGACAACGAAGCATTATCAGCTGAAGAAGTTTCTCAAGTTCTGGCAACATGCATATCTTCATTCGATAATCAACTCACCGAAGATGTTCTCCGAATATTCCCCTTCCCTGAGGCGATTGCAGCCCTCTCAGATGACGAAATAAACACAATCATTAATGACACTGATCTGGGCGGCAAAAACCAGGCTGCCATAATGCGATGCATGCGCGGATCGACTGTACTCGTAGCCCTTACAGATGCAACAAAATCCAATTTATGGGTAGCAAGCTTGGGGGATTGTCAAGCAGGTGAGAAACTTCTATGGCCTTGCCGTACGGTATGTTGATCATCCACAGTTCTTGGGGTCAAAAATATGTCAAATAACTGGGAGGCATGTATCCTGAGCTCGAACCACAATGGAGTGAACCCTGCAGAAGTAACGCGGATTCAGACTGAGCACCCTGGGGAACCTGAATGCATTTTGGACAACAGAGTCCTTGGTGCGATTGCTGTCACAAGAGGTGCACTCATTCACTTAATACAGCGCTGTTTCTCACCCAATGTGCAGCTGTTGGAGACCACCTATTCAAACTCCCTAGTATATACACGCAGCGTGTCTTTTCACAGGCGAGACACAGGTTTCTCTTCTCAACCCGAATCGACGATTTCTTGCACCGAAATAAAACGCCACCATATCTTTCAAATGTACCTGAAGTCCAACATATTAACCTGGCAGCTGAAGCCAAGGAAAAGTGTTTAATCATATGTACGGATGGACTGATGGACCTATATGAACAAAGATATACCGAGTTGTCGAGTATGGCAGAAAAATGGTTCGAAGTGATTTCTGGTCAAGAGAACGCGGCATTGAGCTTGCTGCGACACGGGCTTGGAGGTGAGGATGAAAAGATTATTTCAAGGATGATGACTGTCGAAATGACTTCGCGGTGGATGGATGACACAACCATTCTGATACAACGGTTGTAATAAAGATGGCTTGAAACAGACCAATTTATATTACAAATGACAATCGATTTGGAATGATATGTAATCGTTAGCTTACATAACATATATAAAATAGAGACTTTAAGCTACATCTGTTTCTACATTGCCAACCTGACAAGAAATGTCCGATAACGCAGATAAACAACTTTTTACATGCCTCTCATGTTCTATTGCATTTTTATCCGCTGAAGACCAAAGTTTGTTACTTCGCTGCCAGTTTCGACGATTCTGAACTTCATGTTGGTTAGGAATTCATTATAGATCTGACCACCATAGGTACAACATGAAGCGCCGTGTAGCCTCCTTGCCGCCAGTTAGTGCAGCTGTATTTGACCAGAAAGTTCTTGATCGAAGAGCCGAGACGGCAGTTATGGCATCTCCGAAAGGGTCAACTTGCGAGATGTGCAAGTAAGCATCATCAGAAAACTATACCAACTACCTTCTCATCCCCAATTAGCAAAGTCTACACAACAGAAAATGCCTACCGCTCACACATCCTATCCAAGAAGCACAAGGAGACCCAATTAAAGGTTGTCTCAAAGTTGTCCCCTTCGAACACCTCAGACGATGTGGCAACGAACATGACTGTATCGCCCATTAACCCTCCACCCTCAGAAGAGACCGAGACTCGTCCCGTTTCTCTTGCGGTCAATAATGATGCGACAGAAGATGAGGAGAACCAAACTATTGACGAAAAGATTGCCGCCGCGCGTTCGCGTGTATCCATCAATGGTTGCCTCTTCTGTCTTCAAGAAAATACCTCACTTGAAGATAATCTCAATCATATGTCCTCGATACACTCATTTTTCATACCTGACGCCGATTATCTCGTTGACATAACTGGACTAATCTTATACTTGGGGGAAAAGATCGCGGTTGGAAATGTGTGCATTTATTGCAATGGGAAAGGTCGCGAACTCAAGACTTTAGAAGCTGTTCGGAAACACATGGTCGATAAGAGTCATTGCAAGATTGCATACGAATCACCAGACGAAAAATTGGAAATCTCGGACTATTATGATTTTACGAGTTCATACCCAAACCCACATACGCAAGAGAAGCGAACGAGACCGAATGGCAACGACGAAATTTGGGAAGACGTTGATGATCATGATGGGGAGGTGGATGAGGTCATTAATGTCGATCTCTCAGACGATGAATCTATCACAGGCTCAGACGATAGCCTTCCTGACAATCAAATTACTTACGGCGACTCGCCATTGGAACTTGTGTTACCCTCAGGAGCGCGAATTGGACACCGGACCATGCGCAGATATTATGCTCAATCATTTCCGAGTACTCCTCGAGGAGAGAAGCCTGAAGATTTAAACTCAGGTTCGGCGCTTGTGCGGAGACTTCTTGCTGACAAAAATTCTGCTCTTGTTCCCCGAAAGGGTGGTTATGGGGCTTTTGGTGCTGGCACAGAAGTAGTTAAAGCCAGAAACAGGGGTGAGGCCCGTGAGGCAGGGCGACATATACGAGAGTTTCGAGAGCAAAAGCGTCGGGAAGATTTTAAAACGAAAGTTGGCTTCATCCACAACTCCCAGAAGCACTTTCGCGATCCTCGTGAGCAGTGCTCTACACATCTTAAGTTAACTGCTAACTGTATGCTTAATTTCGCCCAGTGCTTCAAGTAAGTGACGTTTTTACCACTTTGATTCCCCAGCTTATCTCCTGTGCACAGTAATGGTCACCCCTTCGTTGCCATGCTCACAGCTTTATTTGTATGTACTGAACCTTAAAACTTGCCCTGAAGATGCCTAATTATATATGGTATTCATTCATTAACAGAATTTGACAGCTTTTAGTCAATATAACAACCAGAGGGTATAGTATTTGTGTGATTGTAAAGAAATGCAAACTAAAAGCGAGTGAAAATTAAGTGCTCTAATACAAGTATGCTGCTGGAACAACTCCTTCTCGGCCTGTGCGAACATCTCGCGCATACCACCATCTACGAAAGTTGTTAGCTGGTACACTCGAGGTTAATCTTAAAAGACCGCTTACGCTGGATCTCGGTCATCGAGCACCTCAACCTCGGCGCCAGCAGAGATTGGCAATTCCCCTTCCCCAGTTCCATCAAAGGAGTAACGTGCATGAGCAGGTCGACTCAATTCTTCAGCTAATAAACCACCAACGGCATCCGATGGTGTTTCTGCTCTTACATAGTTGCTTCCGTCCGGTGCAAAAGGGTCATGATCAGATGTACCCCCAGCTACTTTTTCGTCCTCTTTGTAATTGCTGGAAGGACTAGTACCAAGAATTGTTGTCCGAGTAGCAGCATTAATATGCTCAAGCAGAGAAGAAGGTCTATGATGTGTAGAATCATTGTCATCATCATCAGCCAGATCAAACTTGTTCAGTTTATCCTCGCGTCGAGAGAATAGCGTCCATAGAATACCAATCAATGCAAGTAAGAAAACAACGCCAGCCGCGATAGCGATCGAAATGAGAATAACAACGCCGGTCGCCAGGAAGCCTGTAAGTCAAGTATTAGGAGGAATATGCGACAATGGACTAATTCCATAACTTACGCCTTTGATTGAAACTGAAAGATGTAAACGATCTAAAGAGGGCGGCAATGAACCCAGAAGCGCCCGAGGATGATGTGGAAACAATATATGGAATGAATACTTCTCCATCAAACAAAGCAGATGATACATTTCCGAACGATTTGTCAGATAAAGCCCCGTTTACCATGAGCATACGATCAGATTGAATGATTCCGTTGGCAGCATGACTACTTTGCAGGGGTACCATAGTTAATTGTGAAATAGTTGAACCACTTTGCAGTGTTGAATCTGCAGAGAATATATCAGCCAGGGACATTGGACTCCAGGATAACACAAACCTTGATTTTCCCAACTCACCCCGTCCCAAAAAGTCAAGAAAACTGAACCATCAATGGACCTACAAAAAATGCATTGAGAAACCAAATGAAACGCAGATGAGACACACGCTCACATTCCGGCGGCAAAGATGCTACTGTCGTTCCCAGCGTTCACTTCAACCGCCGTGACAGGTCCGGGAATATCTGAGCCTACGCCAACAGACGTCCATGTTGAATTTGCAAGGTTAAATTGTGCCACATTAGCAGGCGTATTATCAGACAATGAAATAGATCCTGCGGCAACAAGAATTTCCTGATTATTCTAGACTGACAATCAATGTTGAACGTTGGAGAATAGTTTTGAAGAATACGCACCCCAGCATAGGCGACTGAAAATATATCTCCTTGTATACCATTGCCTAATGAGTTCCACTGTTTAGAAACTGTATCGATGGAACAGATAGATTCGCAAATAAGTGATCCAGCATGAGAAAAGGTCCCAGCAACAATGATTGTATCTTTCTTGGAGGTTGATTTGGTGATTGAACGGACAACGACCTCTGGGCGTCCTTGAAGCATTTGGATGGAATCATCCCATTGCTGTCTGGATAGATCGTAGATCCCTAATCCATTGACATTGACACCTTGAACAGTGAACTGCCCTCCGACATACAGTTGGTTTTCGTCTACAAGAAGAGATTGAACGGTTCCATTTATTGATGATCCCAAAAGGCTTGCCAAAATACCAGAATTTGGATCATAGATAGCAACAGATTGCGAGACGGTTGATGATCCCGGAGCCTGATACGAAAAATTTCCACCAATGATGACGAGTTCAGAAGAAGAGGAAGATGTGTTAGTCCAGAAAGCCCCAGCAAGTACAGCTGGTGCTGGTGCGCTAGTGGTGGGCAGTGTTGCGGTTTGACCGCCTGTTTGTCTGGAAAATAGACGAGAACGTTTCATGTGCGACACCCAAGCACTTGCTCGAGCGAAAGGGGATCTGCGTGTTGCGCTCCGGCTTTGCATCGCTCCTGAGTTTACACCGCCAAGTTCGGCTCCAAGAGGAGTAATTTGTGGGATATCACTTTTGCTGTTCTGTAACATTACCATTCCAGTGGCTCCTGTTCTCCGGGAAATGCCTACATTCCCAGCAACGTACTGCTGGGACGTTCCGTTGCCGATGAATGACAAAGAGCCAGAAACGAAACCTCCACTATTAATCCACGTGCTCGATTGGATATCCCAAACAGCAATTCCTTCGGCAATAATACTGGGATTGATGTCGGAAGGAGCTACAATCTGAGTAAAATTACCAATGGCTTGAATTTGTCCTCCTATCAATCCAATATCGAGAACAGCACCGTTTAAGCCGGCAGCTAACGTGGACCAGGTGTTGGTCAGTACGTTGTAGAGCGCGATACCTGCCAATCTGCCTTGTGAAGAACTCGTTAATGTATCCGTGAACGATCCCCCAACAAAGAGCTGGTCCTCGTGCAGTACAAAAGAGGTTACGCCGCCGTTCAGACCTCCTTGCGCCAAAGTCACCAATTCCCCGTTCCTAAATCCTACTACGTTCGCTGCACCTGAAGCTGGCCCCGACGAAAGGGTAAAATTTCCTCCCAAAAGAATTAAGCCGGAAGAATGGTGGGCGACAGTGGACACTGTTGATGATGAGGGTAACGAACTTTCACCCAGGCCATTGAACATAGCCAGGCCAACAGCATCGAGAGCGGTTTGTGAAGAATTAGGGAAGGATTTTGTTCCATCAATTGCAGGGTTCCCCGTGTTTAAACTACGAGGCCACTCGAGAAAACCAAAACCGCGTTCACCCTGTGTTAAACTTGGGCCAGCGTCTGACTGATTCGTAGATATTAAAGCAGACTTGAGGATCAGTTGCACCCGATCGGCCACCAGTTCAAAGCTCCCGCCTTGTCCAGTGCCTGTAGGATCGTCTGCAAGGGTCATCGAGATCGGGGTGACAAAGTTGGTGGAAGAAAGTAGAACCGGACCACTGTACACTAAGACTGTTGCGTCGGCAGTGTTTTGCTGCGAAACGCTAGTTATCCAAGGCTGGATACCTTCTCCAGGAAACACAGTAACCTTGACACTGGTACGAAGTGCACAATCCTGAAAGTCTGTACAACCTGGAATCAACAGGTTGATATCATAATTTCCAGAGGCCGAAACATAGGGCATCCAAGTAAAGCTAGGGGCGGAAGAAGAAGGGGTCCCAACAGCGACTGACGATATAAGGACTGTTTGAACAGTACCCGCTATATCTGTAGTTGCGACTTTCGTAGTCCAATTGCCTGTAAAGGTGGCATTGGAAGGATTGGAGGCAAAGCAGGAGGCGATGTTGTTGCTGTCAATGGATGAGGCAAATGCTCCAGAGGATAGAAGTTGAACGATGTGCAAGCCAGGAGCAACACCTGTGAATTGTGACAATTTCACTTGGACACCTGTGATGGCTAATGCAGACTCAAACAAAAAATCTTGGTATAGAATGGACGCATCCATAGATAGA
The DNA here is from genome assembly GCA_036936965.1 of Cystoderma amianthinum. NCBI lineage: Eukaryota > Fungi > Basidiomycota > Agaricomycetes > Agaricales > Squamanitaceae > Cystoderma > Cystoderma amianthinum. Next base: position 9,954 of record JASFDA010000123.1, read on the forward strand.
GGACATGGATCCGTGCACGTTTGATTCTGGCCAGTTGCTGGATCAAGAAATATCAAAGATTGAACTTTATTGTCTGGTATTGTTGTTACACTGCATAAAATTAATAGTTAACAGGTGGTACTTGAATACAAAAGCAGACCCGCACCTGAAACCTGTGGTTCCGTGATTAGGCTGAAAAGTATTACCAAGCCGAACTCCACTGGTTGAGATGGAAGTGAATGTTTGAATAGTGACAAGCGCTTCGTTGCCATCTGAACCGAACCAACTATTTCCAGGTCCATCAGCTCCTGCGGGGCAAAGAATATTATGTATATCGCTGAAACCAGGCTCCGTCGTAGACCCGGAGCCATCAACCTGGGCGTTTTGCAAAGGAACTGGGACAAGGGAGGACGAAAAAGGAGTCGCACCAGAAGAGAAAGGAACATTCGGATTATTAGTACCGTTGAGAATGGTAGTAACATTGCCGAATGAAGTGATAAATGAACCAGCGAAAAACAGACTCGCGCCAGTAGAGTTGGTAGTAATTGACAGAACTCTCTGCTGAGCTCCCACGACTCCTACAAAGGGAGGGGGACTCCAGGTATTCCCTTTTATATCCCAGACTGCTACGGATGAGCCAGGGGAAGTAAAAGCACCTCCTACCCACAACTTGTTGTCTGTGACGTCGCAATAGACGGTGTCCACTTGCCCGTTGGGACCACCAGAGCCAAGAGGCGTGAAATCACCGGATGTGGTTGTGTAGGACGCGACAATGGCGGCATTAGTTGAACCAATCGACGAAAAAGTACCTGCAAAATAAAACACGTCGCCCATCACACAGCCTGCTAGAATGCGCCCTCCAGTGTTAGTGGATGCGAGGGGTGATAATGACCCATCCAAAGCGCGTGATAGGATGGTAGATGTTGAGGAGTTAAAAGCGAAAGATGTGTTTTGGAAAATGTCAAGTCCCGCAAACGCTCCAGCGAGACCAACTTTACCCATGCGGTCAAAGTCGACTTGAGGAAGGGTTGCGGCAACCAGGTGTGCTGAATATACCAGGGCGAGAAGAAGAAAAGCCATTTCTGGGCCTTATTTCATACAGTACTATAACGAAAGAGCGAGAAAACGCGATAAACGCGACAGAGGCAGTAATTTGAAGGACAGCTTTTTGCCTGGAGCCAGTGCTCGTTGCTAACACAAGGTTCAACACTAGTCACATCAAAAACAGTCACAAAGAACAAGATTCAACAGTCAACCGGCATCATCCGGGCTCTATGCTGCACAAAAGTTATATAATATCACGGTCCCCTTTCACATTCATCCCCGTAGATTCTACGTTCATACCCACAGCGTTCAAAAATGGAGATGCCTGGTCAAACATTCTAATATAATTATTTAGTACTACAAGGTCAAACAAAGTCAGAAATCTCTTACTGTGGATAGCGATATCTGTGCACTTTCGGTTTCTCTGCACTGCCAAGGATAATGTTCAACTCAGAAACAGCCGCTTCCTGTGCTGTGTGCTCCACATTACGCTCCAGCCAGAAGTCGCGTGGAGTAGAGTACATTGCTATCCAGCGCGTCAAATAAGCGTCCTCGTTCGCTTCGGGGGCATATTTGTATGTCGCAACAGCAAGGACCGAAAACAAGAGCGTATTTCTCCAGATGACACCACCAAATCCTTATATTGATAAAACGAATGAGTTAGTTTTCGAAATTAGCGTAGCACCCATTCAATTCACCTTCTTTGGGGTACTGAGAATGGTCACCCTCGTGGTGCTCGTTGTGATTAGCGTTGGTTGATGAAGCATATCTGCACTGCACGGGGACTCTGAAAAAAGAGTTTGAAACTTTCCATAGACCTCTTCGGGCCAATGACATGGTGTTCAGCAAGTTTTGATTTGTTGTCCGCTCAGCCAACGTTGGTAACTTTTAATCCTAACAAACACACACAGATGGCATAAATTATTAAGAATTATAAAACAAGATAATATGTAGTGGGCTCTTTCATTTTCCCACTGACCTATCCATGGTCATAATTAATCCCTAGTTCCTCTCCCTGTCCTCTCGCGGAGCCTTTCACGCATTTCTGATGCAGCACGTCTAGTTCCTGCTCCTCCAGCCCATCCTCTCCTGGTCAACCAACCCACTAGTTTGGGAGTGAAGGCGGCCGTTAAGCCTACGCGAATTGGAAGGAATAGTGTCTTGTGGATTGTATAGGCCAGAACTAACATCGCATAAAGTCCTTCTTGACCTGATCCAATTGTGGCATTGGTAGAACTCTCAATTTCATCCATCCCAGGTTCGGCTGGCTTCGAATAAATGATGTTCGCTATCGAGGATTTTACGGCAGCTGCAATCCCAGATACATATTCAGCACCGAGGAGATTAATTCCAACGAATGCGACGCCGAAATCAAGCACTGTAATAACAGTATACACCCCAAGGGCATACCATCCGTAAGATTTGATCAAAGTTTTCAGCCGTTGCGACAAGCTCGCATCTTGAGGGAGTGCTGAAGAAGGATTGGAAGAGCTTTCGGGAGGAGAAGGAGACGAAGATGTGAGGCGAGCAGGAAAATAATGAAACAAACGCGACGTTTTTTGGTACGAAAGGGGTGCCGGCTTTAAAATTAGCCTTGTCGTGGGCAAAAGAGGGATAGAGATTCTAGGAATAATAGCCCGAATTATGGGTACTCGCGGCAAAAAGCTACGAATCATGAACCACAAAAAGTATGGAGTGAAGTGTAATCATAATTTTGGGTGACATGGACGACCGGCAAGTCAAATCACGTGAATAACACGTGATTTTGGTATTCCTTTGTTATCTTGATCTTGAAAATTTTTGACCACATTTCATCTGGTTTATCTACTGGTTGCTATTCTCTGCGGCCATACCCTTGCTGGTAGTATATAATCTTCTTTTCTCTCATTTCTTCCCCATTACATGCATCCGAACGGTGCCTCTGGCCTACAAATATCTTCTCCGACTCGCTAGCATCGCTTCAATCTACCACACCTATGGCACCAGATATCAATGATGACTCCCAAGCATCTGCCCCTTTCGAAGGCCCAGAAAAACTTTTGGAAATTTGGTTTGCACCATCTACGGCGCACCTTCCAGATGTCAATTCCTCGGGTAAAATCGGCTTGAGAAAGGTTGACCCCAAGATATGGGAAGACATGCTCGATATAGTCAAGTGTAAAGTATTGAGTTTCGTCGAAGGGTCAGAGATGGATGCTTATCTCCTCAGGTGAAATATTTAAGCACGCAAATGGTTCTTTTTACTTATACTTTCACATCTCAAGTGAATCCTCTTTTTTTGTGTCTCCTCATCGTCTTATCCTGAAAACTTGTGGGACAACACTCAACCTTCTAGGCCTTCCTCGTATCCTCGATATCGCTGCAAATCAAGCTGGTCTCTGCTATGTTCATCGCTTTTTTTATTCTAGAAAATCTTTCATGTTTCCCGAGCGGCAACTCGGTCCCCATCGTGACTGGAAGCAAGAAGTTGAATACCTTGATAATATCTTTTCAAATGGGGCCGCCTATACTGTTGGAAAAGTTAACGGAGACCATTGGTTGTTATACATGACAAACCCCGAGTGTCTGTCGGATTTATCTCCCATACAAACAACCTACCGTTTGCACCTTCGCGAGCAAGACCAAGATCCAGACTACACAATCGAAATATTAATGAGTGACTTGTCCCCTGTTGCTCGTCAACCGTTTTTTTCGACCCCCCTCGGCGATGAAGATCCCCTTTCGCCTTCTAACCACGCCCAATGTCTTTCGGAGCAGCTCGGGATTTCCAACATATTTCCTCCACATCTTACTACACTTGATGCGTACGCTTTTTCACCGTGCGGTTATTCGTCCAACGCTCTCATCAAGTGGAGAGACGACGCTGTATTCGACAATTACTCACCCAATAAAGTTCCACATTCAGGCGAAGGTTATTTTACCATCCATGTTACCCCCGAAGAAGGCTGGTCATACGCTAGTTTCGAATGTAACATCCCACTATCCACTTCGACATCTTCCTCCAGTGATGCAAAAATGCCAAACCTCACTTCCCTCGTCCGCCGCGTGGTCTCCATATTTCAACCTGCCCGGCTGTCTCTAACCTTATTTGTTTCCTGCCAGGATAATGAATCTGACCCAAGCGATGTTGCTATCGAGGATGCGCAAAAAGCTTTTAAAGCAGCCCTGACGGAACCCTTACAAAAATCACCAGACCAAAAACTGCTTGTTTACAAAAGAACGGAAAAAATCAATTACGGGTTTGGAGGATACGATCTCGCTTTCGCTAGCTTTGAGCTTAAATAATGATCGAACCCATAGCACTGTAAGTACCGTCTGCGGTGTAGAGAGTCAAGAGACCCTTCGAAATACAGCCTCGTGGTTTTTAGTAATAACTCAGAACTAAGACTTCGCTATTTAAAACGTGGTCTCTTCTTACACACCGTGAGGCCGCCAGGCTGCCTTTACTAATACTAAACGTACAGCCAGAGCAGATCTTCAGAGGCTTAGAAGCAGCTCCTGCAAACAGATGGTCTACCCAGTCCGAGGCCCCGGCGATGTTACTGCCATCTGTATAAATATAATCGTGCGTTCGCCTTCCAAATTTACACTTTTCTGCTGAGGCCTCTCACGGCTGACCACACGAGTAGTGGACAGTGGGAACCCGAAACTCCAAGGTAAAGTAGCTATCTCAGCTGTAACAGGTTCTGATTCCCTCAAATACCGGTCTTTGAGTCTGCTTCGATCAGAGTTCGATTGTGTTGCTAGTCTTACACGCTATGCCCGCCTCATGCACCGTTCACACCCAGCTCATAAATATGGCCCGCTTCGGTATAATTTGAGCGCACACACAATCTTCCATTTTCTCCGTTCATCTTTCTAATTCGTCAAAACGTTCTCTCGAAGAGACTTCTCTGCCATTCTATGGGAAACATATATTATTTATTAGGATCTGGTTCCCAACGCTATGTATCTGAGGTGCTCACTTTATAAAAGACGCTGTTTTCTGGCTTACCCACTGGATTATCAGGTCATGATGTACACAAGCCAGGCCCTTTCTGTTTTTATTTTGATTGCTCAAATCTTTCCTTCTCTGGCAGCTGCTCTCCGAAGACAGACAGATGGTTTCTTCGACCCAACTCCAGCTGGTGGGTCAATGCTTGATAACGGTAACTTAATTTCTTGATTTTAAATTGAGCTCAAATCTAGTTATCCACATCTCTAGCTGGGAATGGTCTCGGTGAACCACTTAATGTACGGTGATTTAAAAAAATTCGTCCCTGTTGAAAGTGCTAACAAAAGCTGCTTTATCAATAGGTGATCATATCCGGCCTGAGTTCCCCAGGTGTTCTCACCGACTCTGGGATTCTAAATTTTGCTCAAGCTTTAGGCTTGTAGGTTATGAAAGCCACGACCAATCGTAAATACTTACCGGTACTACCCATTAAATCTAGCTCTCAAGAATGTCTTGATATACACCTTGGAGGTCCTCAATCTGCTAATTTAGGAGATGGCAATGGATTTGTGAATCAGACTGTGCGTGACAAAACAAGTCAGGCAGGTAGTTGTACTTATAACTGATTGGTATCTTTACGTGTAGATGGAATTAAGACAGGATTTTGGTAATGCTATTTTGGGAACATGTCTTGAGAGTCTCATTGGTGGCAATCACCTCCGGTCTGTAATTTCAGTTAGTTAAAAAAAGGTTGACAAGTATATTCAACAGAATTCTAGGGTTTTCCGTCAAAATGGATCCGATGCTGACAGTGGTGCCTTGTTTTTCGCGTAAGTGGAACATTATTATATATAAATAAAAATTATCTTTCAACACCTTCATAGTGTCTCTCAGGAAGAAGTAGGCGCTTTTGATTTTTTCAGAACTTCATGTTGAAATTAGATTACCTTCCTCATCAAGGATTTAGCTGAATCACATACAATTGTTCCTGATGGGTACGACATAGGTGGGTTAGCATCTGCCCTTCAAAGACGACTCAATCAAAGCAATACTTCCTCCAGGTCGTAACAAGTTAGTTGCAAGTGCTCTTGAGAAGATAAGCTTCGGCGGTACCAGCTATTCTACAACGGCGGTCAATGTGACCGGGTTACTCTCACCAGGATCTGCAGGGTGCGCGCGTGAATTGTACTAAAATAAAATGATATAGCCTAACCCCTCTGAATTATAGTGTCAATCATGGTTAGTTCCCACCAATCTAGAATTCAACACCATTAACCGTAAGCTCCTTACAGGAATTGCCACAGATGGTATAGTAACTTTGTTGACTGTGACAATCGTTTGAGCAAGTGGTGAAAGGCTGTTTTAATTGAAACTATCAATCAAGAGTCGTCAAAATAGAATTACAAAGTTTGATGGTAAAAATGAATGCATGTTTATACCATGTTCATTCGCTATGTTGCGTATGAAAGTCGCCATCTCCAGCTGGACCTCGAGATTGGCATATCAACCTCCTTTTTTCCTCAAGGTTTCTTTCATCTTCATGCACTTGTTCAACTGTTCTCCGACACACACGGGCAATAATACAGTCAAGTTGTAGGTAATTTGACTCGTCGGCAGCAAATTTACCATGCTTCCGCCCAGTAACGTGCTGCCAAAATTAAGTTAGAGCATTCTTAAGGACGTAAAATAATGAAACAAACAGCTTTGAAGTCATCAAATTTCATGCGACAACTTTCGCAGTAACCAGGTTTGCTCCCTTCCTCGCGTTTCGGTAGCTTTAAAGTATTTGTACTTCTGCTTTTTCGGAGCAAGGGGTGCCTCTCAGGCACAGATGCAGGGGGTCCCATGGTGTTCGCCTTGTGAATTACGGATGTTTTCGACGGAAATTTGCGGGAGGTCAGAATTTGCTGTTTTATCCGGCCACTCAAGGCGGAGGGAAGTTGTGTATTCCGCGCAGAGTAATTTGCTGTCGATGTTGTCCCCGTTGTTGACGTTATACCAACGCTATTCCCAGACGCTGCCATGTAAAGTCCCGCCCCAGATGCGAGATATCCTGAGGCGTTAACCGAATCTATATTCTCGCAATCTTCAAATGCCATAACACGCTCTTCATCTTCGCAAATTTCTGCTTCAAATGCACGTCGTTGGAGGTTGTTCATGGAAACTGAGCGTCTCAAGTCTCCAGCTTTCATCGCGTGAAGCTGAGCTTCTACCTTCCGCCTAGTCGCCATGGCAAGCTGCTTGGTGCGCTCATTTTCCTGCTTTTTCTCAACCTCCTGTAGTTTGTTCCACCTTTTTTTCTCTTTCTCATCAAATGCGACAAAGGGTCCTCTGGACTGTGGATGACAATGAAGAACAGGCCATGGTGGTTTAATAGCGTCGCTTTTCCCTTTGAAGAGAACGTATTCATGAACGGCAATGGTAGCTAATTCTTGGCGTAAGTCCTCGACTAAAACAAAGTGACTTGACCGGGAAAAGTATCTGAAGTCATATCGCTTCTGAGTGGGATCACGCTCGGACGTGCCATGAATCCGCTCTGACTTGAGCAAGTGGGAGAGAGATCGTTGCGAATTCGATATAGTCGTTGCCGAAATAGAATGTAGCACCCCAGGGGGGCTGGAAGCATTGTTTGAGTTGTCTGTGCATCGCTCTAACACGCTTTCTAATTTCGCCGGTGACCATATTTTGATGTTAAAGCTGGCAGCTTTATCTACCAGGTTAAAGCCCGAGATTTTTTCATCCGCCCTTAGATATTTGAAATTAGTGCAAGCGCAGCATAGTTAAATACCAAGTGACGTACCGGCCTTTAAGCTTGATAGGACTTTTTAGGGCATGTGACACCTTTCCTGCCAACGACTTGCCGCTTGCTTGATTCTCTTTCTCTGAAATCGTCGTAGGCACTGGAATGGGCTGATTTGTTATCAGGTGGCTGACTTGTCGAGAGAAGAAGTCCTCGATTTTCTACCAAAAATAAGCTGATAAGTTGATTGTGCGTGATTTGGCGCAAAGTGACTTACCCCTCCAAGCTGTCTAATCCTCAGCTCAAAATTTGTGACATGTCCTGGCTCTAAATCGATATTCTCCGTGTCAAAATAGAAGGACCATTTTGGAAATGCGCGACAATATTTCTCCCTGAACTCAGCTTTCTGTTGCTCACGCTCTGCATGCCTGCGTTCCTTTTCATTTTCTTGTAATAGTGTCTCTTGCGGGGGTATAGCGCGAGCACGCTTCAGCTTTGCGCGTGGAGCTGTGAGTTCTTGGTGTTCTGGGGAACGGGCTCGTTTCGCAGAGACCACTCTTGGTGTTTTGTTGGGCGATATATTCGTTGATAGTTGACAATTTCCAAGGGGGCGACGAGTAATCATTTGTATATAAGAAAGAGAGGTGGTAGGATACTGGTAAATTGCTGTTTTGTTCAACCACAGTTGTCGTGACAGAGAGGTCACCTGATCGCGACGAAATTACCAGAGGGTGTGACAGTTCCGAGATGGGTTTCTTGACTCTGGTTGATGTCTTTGACTGCGCGCAATTCGACCGACTACAACACTTCGCTTTTTCGCCGTTTAATATGGGAGGGCACAGTCCCCCTCGAAATTCATGTCGATCCAAAGGAGCTGCCAGCAAACTCAAATCGGGGCCTTGAATATTATTATCTGCAGGCCCCTCGAGTCAGCTACTTGCCCTTGATTATGCCCCAGATACGCAAATATTTGATGGATGTTGTATTTGACGATGTCGCTGCAAAACACTTGAAAGAAGAGGACTGGTGGTTTGAGACCGAAGATGGTACTGTTCTCAAATGGTATTTACCCTCGTGATAGTATCTTCTATCGTTGCTCATCTTTGTAGGCATTGGCCAATTGGTCTTTTGTACGATATGCACACAATCCTGGCTTCGATTCGTGAACAAACACATATGTCACTTGTCGCTACTCCAATGCGTGTGATCTTACATTTAGCTACCCCTCCTTCCGATAAGCTGCTACTTTCTCCCAGCTCTGAATCGTGTAAACAAGCGTTCATGGGCCAAATTAAAGAAGCCGACTGTGTTCGTTGGGGTAACACAAAGCGAATGACCGGTTTACGCCAAATTGAGCAAGATGGTATTTGGGAAGGTATCAAGGAACGTATGTACTTCACTCCTAATTTTTACTAATTCACATTCATTCCGGTTTAGATAACTTCGACGATTATTGGCGTGTTGCCTCAAAAGTAACGCCGACAGCATCCATGATGCGCAGCCCAGCACCAATGCAAACAGGGGATGTAGCTGGAATCGCTGATAAGGAAGGGGCTTATAACGTTCGGAGTGTACCAGTACGGATTTATCTGCCTGATGGGCCAGTATTACAAGAACTGGTTCCTCCAGTGTTTGAAGATGGCAAGTGATGTTCGGAGCCCCTAAGCGTGTCCTTTTAAATATCTTCTAGGCACACCGCACACTCTTTCGCAATTTTTGTCAACACACTTATCCTTACTCTTCCCCTTACAGCCTCCACCCCCTCCTCCATCTCGAGCGAATCCCCATCCTCAAGCGCCATCCGTTCCCCAACTAGCTTATGCACTTGTTCAAGGAGTCTTGGCTCCCCCAGAGTCAGAAATGGCGTGGCTTGGCGCTTGTTTAGCTGGTGCTGATGGCTGGCTGAACATTTGCATCGGAATCTCAAGAACATGATTCAAATTAAAAAATTTCTCATTCTAAGGTGTCAGTGATGATTAACAATGTAGAGCTCATACATTGTAAGGTTGAGATGATTGAGGTATGAATATCTACTTCTACTTTATCTGAGGAAGAAGTCATACACTCAGATCAAATTTCACAGTTTGCTCGCCTCCACCCCGATCAATTTTTATAAGTCTCTTTGCGACACACCCGTATAAAATTCTTGTTACACCCTGCCCGACAGTATCAACTGTATTTCCTGCTAGTTTTGCCTTGGCAGTCAACAACTCCTTTGCGTGATACAGGGATAATGTATAAGGTGGAGATGATTTAAGCAATGACAACAATAGATGTGCGGTTAAAATCTGCTGAAAAGTCGGCGAGCTATTGGCTGATATGGTTGAGATAGTGGACGCTGATAGCTGTTGAAGAAGGGCACTGTGGATTGAATTAGATACTTGAAGGATGAGGTGAAGAAAGGTGCAAACATTGTTTCCTTTGCCAGAGGTGGCTTGTCTGTAGTTGAAGCCGCGTTAAAACGGTGGCCAGGCATGATAACCTCCCCGACAGTTGACCAGATTCTCGCCTGTCCGGTCTCATCAGAATTAGACTTCACACAAAAATTTTGAGAGGAAAGCACAATGATATGTTCAACTTCACTCGTAATACTAATTTGGCTCCTCTGCTTAAGATGTGGTGAGGCTTCTGAGACGACCCCTGTTGTCGTTATTGACTTGGGTAAAACTTTCGATGGTGAATTCGTTAGTGACCCAGTCCCTTTAGCAATCGTTTTAACTTCTTGTTCTTGGCCATTATCAGTCACTTCAAGTAACGCATCTTGTATATTTGTCGACCCGACTTCTTCAGGATTAAGTACATCGCCTTCCAGTTGACCCGTAAAGTAACCTCGAGATGGACTTGAGAACGACGCCGCACTGACATCACCGATATTGACTGCCTCGTCTAACAGATTATCCTCGAATCGGAAGGCTCGTGAAGATGGGATAGGGGTAGACCAAAACTTGTCCTCTTGAGGAGAAATAGTAGGCTCGACTCCAAGGCGCGGCGGGGTTTCCGTAAATATGGAGGTACGAATCAAAACAGCTTGTTTCTGTTGCGAGTCGTATCAGATTCTGGCAAACATATCAAGAAACGAATATACACGTTTCTGCAATCCATCGAGTCTAGCTCTTAGCTCATTAACATTCTTCTCTTCACAATCTATCTGCGTTTTCATAGAAGTAACCTCCAAAAAATGGGGCTATCTGGTCGTATAAGATGCGAATCCACAGAAAGTCTATTACTTACGTCCTCGTGAGTAGCTTTCAGACCCTCTAGATTGGCCCGAACTCTATTGAGTTTTTGCATGATATCAGTAGCTTGAGCCAGAGCTCGAGGCATGGTTCTTATCGGTTGACTTGAAGCAAATTAATTTAAATGAGCAAACAAATAATAAGGATACTCGCTAGCGATCGATGCATTTCAACGCGGCATGCAAATAGATTTCGGGATTAACATCTTGTGGTTTCGCCTCATCTCGCTGCAAACCCGACTTTCGCAGAGGGGTTGCGCCGGGGAATTCAACCTTTTAATGCGTCAAACACTTCTGACACAGACTAAAATGTACTAAAAACAGGCGTACCCGCTTGACTTTGGTTGACTGAAAGCTTCGAGTTTCTACATCATCATGCGGGCCACTTTTCTGTGGATTTACAAGGTTGAAAAGGCCAAGCTCTGAGGGATCAATATCGCGAATTAAATCACCAAGATCAGGCTCTAGTAAAGCGCGTGTAAAGGGACCAACAATAGTCTTTGGTGACGTTTCGGATGCAACAATTCTTATTGCGCGAGCATGACCGTTTAGACGGTCGATTTGTTCTGCGAGAGAGGCCATTGAAAAGCAGACAACCGATACATGATATTTATTTATGTAATAATAATTAATAATATTGCATGATATGTGATTTGTTTAAACATAACGTACCTATTTACGATAAGATTCGAAAATTTGTTTGTTCTTACTCAATTTATCACCTCCAGTTTAGCTGGGTCCTACCTGCGTCCACAATCTATAAAAGCAACCTCTTTCCATTGGGTTTCCCTCTTGGTTTGACCGTTTCCTCTCCATCCCCAATTACAACAATCTTCTTGAACGCCCGCACTATATCTCTACCAACTCACCTGTCTGGGTGTACGCCGTCAAGGCCGTTACATGTGGGAGCCGTTGCCTTTGATTGTGTACGGTTATGCTACGCACCCCTTAACACCATCTCGTCGAGAGACTAGGTTTTCAGGCCGCAATCGTCTCTCCACTGTTACCGAAGCTTCCACAGATGACCACTCTGTAATGCGAGACGTTGTCTCATTGGAAGTTGGAGACGAAGTTTACGCGTTTGAGAAATATACTCCAACAGGGAAAGAACCAGTCGAAGGAGAGTGGTATCGAGGGTATTTTAACAGTCTTTCGCAATTTGGAAGAGTTCTAATTCTAATTCTCTGTCAGCTACGTTGTCAGCACTACTCGTCGTCCGCCTGTAACCTGGACTACTTCAGATTCGTCGTCATCTGTAAAACCACCAAAGGCCGAAGAACCTCAGCAAGTTTTTATAGGGATTTTTCCAGCTTCACATATTTTCGTTCGTGATGAATTGTCGGATGCTGAAGGAAGACTCCCAGACCTCGCGAGCACCTTGAATGCTGCTAGTATTGTTAATGGGAACGGGATTCCAGGGCGAATCAGTCCTGGTGATACTGTTGGACAGTTGGCCAGAAACCGGGCACTTAGCGTAGACCAGAGGCAGGATGACGAAGAAAATGAGCTTTTGTCATTCAGAAAACCAACATTCTTACTGGGCCCTCCGCCCGAACAGGCCAATTCTTCTCGGGCAGGTCTTCCAGTATACTCCACAAGCCTACGCTCATCGTCGCCTGCTGAACCGCGCGCAATGAAACCTTTACCCCCTCGTCCATCCCTAAAATCGGGGGACGACACAGCGTCAGGTGCCTTGCAACCGATCATCGATGAAATTGCTTCGGCTCTCCGTGAATGGCACACCCTCATGTTTCAGTATCTTGCTCGAAGGGATTACAAACTATTTCATGTCGTTCGCGAGCACATAGAGGCCCTTCATCTTGGTCGACGACAGCTGTTAGCACAAACATTAAATGCAGAGGAAACTGTTAATATGCGTCGTGACTGTGTTCTGCGTCTTGTGAATGGTAATCTTGTGCAAGGATTAGATGTTATCGTACGTCATCCGACATGGGGAGGTCTTGTCACCGTTGATGTAGAGGGAGATCTAGACCCTCGAAGTTGGACAAGTGCAATACGCATGCACACTATGCAGGCCTCATTAGCATATTTAAACGTTTCCTACGACGACGCGAGACCATTCATTTTGGGCCCCAGCACTGAATACATTCCAGCAGCACCATTACCAACGCCCGCCAACTCTGCGTTCCCTGATGCTTTGAATACTTATACCAAGACCCCCCCTCCCTCTCAGAATGGTGGACATGGACGAGCTAAATTTTTCCATGTTTATCTCGACCTTCGCGCCTTCGTTGCATCTCCCTGTGCACCCGGAGAAACAGCAGAATTATTCTTCTCTCTTTATAAGAAACAGGGTACCCAATTTGTAACTGAAGAATTTTGTGTAATTCTCAATCACAATGGGGTACTGGCGCGCGATCCTGCCTCTCGAATGCGGACACTTTTTGTGGATTTATCTCCTTCGGATATACAAGATCCCATTTATTTGGTTTGTCGCATTGTTCGAACTGGTGCTCTCAAGATTGGATCTGGAATCAGCACAGCTTTACTCCTCGACGGCAGACGTGGTTCGGAGGTATCTTCGTTAGCGCCTGACACCGGCTCTTCAAGTACTGTTGGCTGGAGTGAATCAAGTAACACCCTTCAATCTGTACCCTCTAATGCCACACGGACAAATCAATCCCCTGATGGATCTTCGCCATTCCGTCGACCCTTTGGTTGCGCTGTTCTAGAATTGACTCAACTGACCAGGATGTTGGACAGTTCAGACATTTCTCCCATAAAAGAGCATAATATGCCCATATATGTTCCCACTACTGAGACTTCATTCTCCATGATACACCACAACATCATTAGCAACAACACAAAAGAATTCGAAAAATCGTCCAGGTGAGTACTCTGTGTGACTATCTATATTCACTTGATAACACATGTTCATAGAGCTGAAGTGCTGGCAGTGTCGCTTAAGTTTTTCCGTGGGGATGCTCAGGCAGTCGTCCGTGAAAATACTTCTTTGTTGCAAGACATTCCTCACACGTTGCGTCTTGGTTTTCCTGATGTTGTCTTTCCTGGCGACACACGCAATGAGTTGTATATCAAGCTTTGGCGCGGTGATTTTGCTCCTTCTAGCCCTGGGTCGGGCAGGCTTAGTGTAGCTAACTTCACTCGTGGCCAAATGGGACCATTGGCAAATAATGTGCAAGTGACCCTTGAGGTGCGAGATCGGAATGGTGTTGTCATAGAAAATGTGATCTCGCAAGGTAGTGGCGAACCTTTGATGACACAGTTCAACTCTATGGTTTTTCAGCGCTGCAATGAGCCAACGTTTGGGGAGTTAATCAAAATTATACTGCCTCCCAACCGAGCACCCCAATGGCACTTATTTTTTACTTTCAGAAACCGCACTGGACGTGAACGTCACTCGACAAAACAGGCCGCAGAAACTAGTGAAAAGCCTTTTGCATTTGCATTCCAGCCCCTCTTCCCCGACTCGCTTGCCTTTGTGGAAGACGGAAGTCACAGAATGGTTTTATACCGTGCCGATAAACTCATTACACCTGACCTTTACTTAGCGGCTCCATCTCGGCACGTACAAACGTCAAAAACGGATTACATTCCTCTAAACTCTGATATGCAAAGGCTGGCCCTCAAAGATACGTTGACAATTCGTTCGTCCTTATGCTCCACCAAATTTACCCAAAACCCTGTCCTGTTGAGTCTCTTGAACTGGGAACAACTCAGCGACAAGGATTTACCTACTTGTCTCACGCAATTCACGTTTGTTGGAGAGGGAGAAATCGTTAAGTTTCTCCGCGACATATTTGACTCCCTTTTCGCTATCCTGGTATCAGTAAACAACCAGTCGGGCGAAATAGATCACCTGGTATTCGACGCCATGGTGACGGTGCTAGGAATTGTTCAAGATCGCCGATTTAGTAATTTCCAACCTGTACTGGATATTTATATCGAAAAGCACTTCAATTGCGCTTCTGCGTCGTCTCACCTTATCAACTCGATGAACCGTTTAGTTGTGAACCCAACGTCAAGTGATACGGCCTCCCCCCTTCGTGCGGCGATCAAGGTCTGGCACTATATTTTCAAGTTTATTGCTCGTTCCCGGGAACTACAGAAAGCCAAGGAGTTAGGTATGGGAGGTGGAGCCACAGCGGAACATCTGGAGATTGCATTCAAGCGCGAGATGCGTTTTCATCTCAATGAAGTTACACGGATGATGTCCATGTCATCTCAGGCAATCATCGGAACACAAACACTGGCTCTCCAACACTTTACTTCTATTCTTCCCGAACTTGCAAAAATCTTTTCAGCTGTGGAACTCGTAGCAATCGCGACAACATTTGCTAATGCTGTAACTGCGGTCAAAGGCAAGATTGTAATCTGGAAGCTAATAATGTACTTGCAAATTGTGAAAGGGTTTCTATTCGATAATTCACAATCCCGTCCTCTTTTAATTGACGCTGTTGTTGCCTGGATCAAACCGCATTTCGGTCGTTATGATGAATACACACATACCCAGTCCAATGATTTAGAGGTTGCTCGTGATGCTGCCAGAGTAGGATGGCTGGAGAGTGTACGATTGTCTGTGACAATCATTGCTGTGATGCTGGACAAGCTACAACACAATCTTGTTAACCCTGTGGTCATCGCCAATCGAGACGCTTTGCGCCGAGAACAAGATAACGTAGAATGCTTGCTGTCATTGCTTCCTAGGTATGTAATGTTCTAGAGATAACAGCGTATCTGGTATTCAATACCTCCAGGCTGCTAGATTCTTACCGCGAGTTCCAAACCCCTGCCTCCCGGAAGGCTATGGAAGGTACAAGGTCATTGACGACAATCAAGTCCTCCGTGCCAGTCACATTTCCCGAGTCTTACCCCTTTTCTTTACTGGCGTATTTGCCTGAAGTTCCTCGCGGTACACGAGTGTTATCAAAGGAATCTGATATTCTCTTTTATCCAGGTTTAGGCGAGACTGCCATTGTTTTTCTAGTTTTGATCCTCTCGTCACCAACTAAGGCTGTTTTGAATTTCTTGGAGTCTAGCCTTGATATTGAAGGTCGCGACAGATTTGTCGACTTACTTTCTCAATTCTTCAAAGTTGCAACATCCATAATCGAGTGCGAAGCATTCCCAAAGACTTGGCTCAATGTCAATATTCTAGCGCACAAAGTTCTCATCAAGATGATGGATCCCGTGACGGCTATTCTTGAGAAGGAATTTATTCCTCCTCAGGAACAAGAATCACAATTTGATTCGACGCTTTGGCGAGAAGGCATGTCCATGTTGTTGAAGCTATTATCTTCAGACCAGTTGGTAATTGAAGAGTTCAGCGCGCAAGTACGTTTTAAATTGCTAATTTCATGTATTACAACTTCACTTAGCATATGTTCAGAAACGACGGGCGATCTGGCGCCTTGCTGGAGATATTCGAGGTGAAGGTGCATCAATATTGTTGAACCTTTGGCAATCGTTAGGCTGGTTCGAGCACGTATCTACAAATGGCGAAGCGGCCACAAGATATGGGGCAAGTCTTTCGGACGTATCCAAGAAATTATTATACTTAAGATCTGTAATAGGGATACCAGGTTTACTTGCATTCACTTGTTGGACATGTCGTAAACCTTTGCCTGAGCCACCATGACCAATTACGGAATAACGCCGTCCAAATCCTTTACAGTATGATTGTTTCCGAATACCATCAATCCGAACATTTTGACGAAATCGAAAACGAACTTGTCACCCGCCTGGATGCCCTATTCATGTCTGATAGCAAAGGCGACGAAATCTCCAGGGCCTTTTTTATCAGTCAACTTCGTCACCTATTCGAAACGTCAGATGTTGAAGAGCAACTACGAGATCGTGTTTCCAATTTTCTTGACTCTGTCGATCTGTTCTTGGAGTTACTCTTGAGTGTTCGTGCACTACCTGAGGGTGAAGAATATGCCGATGATCGGGTAATTGCGACGGTATGTGAAGCTTTGTGCGCCTTTACAGTCTTACGAATGTCGTTGGACAGTTGAGGCTCATGAACTTTATTCGCCGTATTGGACGAGACGAGATATATATTAAATACGTACATCAACTAGTCAATGTTAGTCTCACTTCTCCTATGCGCATGTGTCGCTAATCTTTCGCAGATGCATCTGCAATCTCAAAATTATGTTGAAGCTGCGCTTACGTTAAAGTTGCATTCCGACCTTCACGAGTGGGATCTAAACTCATTTGTTGGCCCAATGGAGGACCTTGGTCTACCCCAACAATCTCATTTCCATCGCAAGGAAACACTCTGTCTTCTAATTCTTGACTATCTCGGTTTGTTAATCTTGTTGATCTTTTATATGTGCTCAACTAGCACCCATCAGGGAAGGGGAAGGCTTGGGAAAATGCTATAGAAATCTGCAAGGAGCTGGCGTATCAGCATGCTGAAGTCACTTTTAACTAGTGTGCAATTTTTTTTTACGCTCTGCTGTGACTTCAATTACTTTCAGTGTTCGGCTATCCGAAATTCTACGACATCAAGCAGCATTGTTGGAACATATTGTGGCCGAACAACGATATTACCCAGATTATTACCGAGTCACTTTTTATGGCAACTTCCCAGCGGCAATCAGAGATAAGCGGTTCATTGTGCGTTACTTGATTTTTTAAAAAAAAAACAAGGATCTCGTTGACCCTCCTATACAGTATCGCGGTTACGAATGGGAAAGGTTTGGGGCTTTTTGTGAAAGAATGCTCAACAAGCACCCAGGAGCTCGGCTGTTTAAATTACCAGGAGACCCGCCAGTTGACATACGCTACGGCACGGACCAGTATATCCAATGCACTGCTGTGACCCCCGAGCCCAACCGCGGTTTACCCATATTTACTAACCCTGACGTTCCTCTGCCTGTGAGGACTTACTATGAGCATAGGTCGGCTTTCATTTTCCGTATTTTCATTCACTAAAGCGACAAATATTAAATAGCGCAATTAATTTATTCAGCTCTACCCGCCAAGTCAAAAAAATAAGCCGCGACGGTACAGAAGAAATATGGGTGGAAAAGACATTCTACAGCACGGAAGAGATCTTTCCGACAGTTCTTCGCCGCTCTGAAGTTATCGGCCTTGAAATACTAGAAATTTCTCCACTGGAAATTGCTCTAAACGAAGTCGAAGAGAAAACAAAGGAATTGGCAGCTTTAAACGTGAAGTATCAAGCTGCGGCAAAAACAACCCAACTGGTCTCAACCAATGCTTTAGCCATGTCCCTGAACAGCGCGGTTGATGCTCCCCTCAATACCGGAATAGCTTTTTTCCGTGAAACTTATTTCGATCCGGACTATTTAGCAAGAAATCCTGAACGAGCAGAAATGGTGAACAAACTTAGAGCTGCCATTGACGAACAGGTAAGCAAGAACACGACATGCAGTAATTTTATGCAAGACCTCATGAAAGAAATAGGTCCGGGTCATTGACACCTGTCTCAAACTGCACGGACATCTTTGTCCGCCAGAATTTATCCCATTCCACGAAACTTTGGAAAAATTCTATAAAAAGAATTTCCGAGATGAAATTCGACGATTAGCTGTTGATGGGCCCGATGAACCGGTGACGGCTGCATCATCATTACGATCGCCTAATACATCTTCGCAATATCAGTCATCTTTGTACGACCAGTCTGTGAAGCGTAGTATGTCATCGTCCTCAACCGCCCGCAACCACTACCCGCGGCAACTTGGTCGTGCACAATCTCCTACGGACGCTTCCTTAGGCTCAAAGCAGACTATGTTACAACGTCACTTGGCGCATCTGGCTCGTCACGGGATGACCGGAGTATCGTCAGCGCCAGGAGACATTGGTGGTAGTGATTCCTTATCTGCAGAATCTCCACACAATTCATTTGTGAATGTGGGAAACGGGATCCACGGAACACCTGCAGCGCAGTTGTCGGGAGCATCTGTCGCAACGTCATACATTGGAAGCATTGGGTCATTTGGTTCCATCAAGGGAAGGCTCTCAAGATTCGGAAGCATCAGTTTTGGCCGTAGAAATAACGGTTAAAGCGCAAATGATTTAATTGTGTTCTTTTATTAGCATTTTTGTACTTTATCTCGTAGTATTAATTATACATAGGGAAAAATATACCACACTAAAGGATTATAAGCGATTGTGAAATTTCGAGGTCGCAAACAAAATTTGATACAAAACCATCTAGAAAATACAAGGGTCCTCAAATTCCTACGAATCACAAGATACACATATGTTACACAAGGCGAAGAGTCTTCCTATAATTTAGCCGAGCCCATAAATAAGAAGCTGAAAGGAATAATGATAATACTAAACGATACTAAACGACGAAAGAGAAAGAAAGAACAGATTCTAGCCTCACAAATATTGATCAGGAATAGTTACTAGCGCATCATCGGAAATGGTCTGAAAGGCTAACGTGTCATATAAGCCAAACCCAAATGCGCCAGTCGATTCATCCACGTAGTGGGGATTATTTCCGACAGAGTCGACCACCTCGTAGTTGTTTATTATGTTATAATGATCCATCTCGATATCACCCGGTTTATAGTCAGCAGGCCAGTTGGCAGCACATGAACGTTCAGTTGCTTGAACATCGGGGATATCAGCCGTGAAAGCGGGGAAAGCTGATGAAGACGAAGAGTTTGTTGCATTGCTGTCGACAGGCGATGAAAAAGAGTCGGGTTTTGAACTCATAAATGGAAAATCGTCGGGAAGCGATTCAAATTTAGTCGCAGTGGGAGAAGCATCAAGATAAACATTGTGTTCCGGTTCTTCGGTAGGATACGAAAGTTGAAGTGCGACTAATTCTGGGCTTTCTGTAAGAGGGCTTTCAGATTGTGGCGTCGACTCTGCCAGTTCTGGTACTGGGGACGTGTATATCGACTAAGACTGGTCAGCCACACGAAAACAAAATGATTTATTCAAACCCACATATTTTGATAAAATTTTTTCAAGCGCTTGGCCAAGTAGGTTCCATTCAAACACTTTCAGGTCCTTTTCTATGTTACGCGGTTTAGGATCAGGGAATTCCATGATATGTTGAAAAAAGTCGCCGAAACCCGGTTTATGCTTAGAAACTGTTGTAGGCCGAAGGCCTTCCAAGTTGCGTCTGATGCGATTCTTTTCTTCAACAGGGAATTCGCCATTGGTAAGTCGCTCCAAAAGATAAATAACGTCGACCGAAGTGACATAGCAGGTGTCGACTTCTTCACGGTATATACAAGAAATGACACTGTCGGATTCACAATAATCCTCTTGACGAATGGGCTCACACGATACGATCAGGCGACGACCATCCTGAACTTTAGCAAAACGAACAAGGCGGCGTCCAGCGTGAAGCTCAGCTGCATTCCAGCCCACGCTGATTGTAGCCAATGGAGTGACTAGATCCAAAATGGGAGTCTGGGCGTAAAGATCTTCTGGATGATCACCGGCCAGAGAAGAGTGTTTTGTGCGCATGAGAGACTGGGGTTTCATGCGTCTGTGAAGCCGCACACGGCGTGCTGGCTGCTTGGGCAAAGGTAGATGGTCAGAAGATGTCGGAGAAGGGGTAGGGAGCTGAGTAGAAGGTCGCCTTTTCACGTCAGCAGACGGGGGGATCTGTAGCGGCCACGGAGGTTGACGATTGATAATCTTTCGGTCGCGAGGCGCTTGGGAGGCGGAAGTACCTAAATTAGTTGAATGATAATAAATAAAGGAGAACAAGTGAGGCTTACCGGAGGTCCAATATGAGAATTCTCCAAATGTCACAGAGTCCAAAATAGCATTATCCTCGTTCAAGGCTTGAACGGAGATAAGAACCTTTGTGGAGGCTGACTGGTCTTTATCGAAAGGCGGGGCAGCGGCATCGAGCTGCCATCTACCATAAGTTGCGCCAGGAAGTTCCCTGACTTTTGTCGCAACCGCCTTGTGGCCAACGACAAGACGAACATACATTGCATCTGCTAGTTCTGGATGGAAATGTATGCGTACGGTGATTGGAACGCCACGCTCGCCCTCCGTAGGGGTGTAACCAAGAACATGAATGATACCTGTTGGGGAGACCACGACATTTGGATGAGAAGACATGGGGGGGAGAAGGAAGAAAGAAAGAAAAAGGAGATGAATATAAGAGTAAATTTAGAGGGGGTTATGGGCGCGTTTAGGGGCTGAATATATGCGCGGTCACGGATGGAGTCACGACCGTTTCCGGCGACACGGCACAAAACGGCGGGAGCACGGCGGGATATGAGAGGGCGGCAGAACAACGGCGACGGAGGGTTTACGGCATGTGGACAAAGAAGTGGCGGCGATTCCGGAAGGAGGAGTCTGGTAGCCTCGTGGCCAAAGGCTTGAAATTGCCTCGTGAAATTGTGATTTCTTTTCTGGCCGGCCATTCGATCGTCTGAACACATTCTCGATTAAACATGGATGAATGTATTATGAATGAACAAAGAAATATCCCAGAAGATTGTTTTTTTAATTTTTTTTTGAGGTTGCTTTCGTCGTTGGGGTCGTTCTCCTTGTTCCATCCATAAATGGACCAACAAAAAGAGCGTCGATCATGCTTCCATTCTTGGCATTCCATTGGAACTTGGTCTGCTCCATCAGGTCCGCTGGTCCCGTGGTCTACCGACACTGTCCATGCCACGCTTCCCATCGATTTCCTTCACTCCACACTCGTACAACTGGTG
>JASFDA010000124.1:0-31291 GCA_036936965.1 Cystoderma amianthinum
GCGCATACTCTTCATCGTTACGAATGGCAAGTTGCAAATGCCGAGGCACGATACGGTGCTTCTTGTTATCACGCGCAGCATTCCCAGCCAGCTCCAAGATTTCAGCAGCAAGGTATTCCAACACAGCGGCAAGGTAGACTACAGAAGATGAGTATAAACGAATGCAATACTAAGGGAGAACGTACCTGGTGCGCCAGCACCGACGCGCTTAGCGTAATTGCCCCTCTTTAAGAGTCTGTGAATACGACCGACTGGGAATTGCAGGCCGGCTTTCGTTGAACGTGATTGAGACTTCCCAGTAGCATCGCCACCACCACCAACACTTGCCTTGCCAGACTTTGACTTGCCGCTAACTTTTCCTGACATTATGAGGTGGTAGAGTTTTTTGAGGGTTAAGCGATTAGAACTTGGCTGACAAGAAGAATAGTTGAAGGCATATTCAACACACGCGGTATATATACTAAAATGTGTGCACGGGAAATCAACAAAGGCGCGTCAGCGCGTTAGACCAAATAGAGCCAAAGTCACGTGTACCTATATATATGGCTGCACATCCGTTGTCGAATGCTCTTCAGCTTTCCCTTACACCATCACCAGACTTGCTCTTACTTTCTTCCTCCTCTTTCGAAATCTTTTTCTATTGCAATGGCACCTAAACCTGCTTCAACCGCTGGCAAAGCCCCTGCCTCGACAGCCTCTAAGGCACCTGCTAAATCGACAGAGGGCGCCAAAGCTGCTAAGAAGACGAGCAAGGCGGCAGCACCAGCTGATGGTGAGAAAAAGAAGAGAAAGAAGGTCCGAAAGGAAACGTATTCGTCGTACATCTACAAGGGTATGTCGTGGTCTTAACTTTTATGAAGCAAATCTGATACATCCTTCTTAGTCCTTAAGCAGGTCCACCCTGATACGGGTATCTCTAACAAGGCAATGGCTATTCTCAACTCGTTTGTGAACGATATTTTCGAACGCATTGCCACTGAGGCATCCAGTAAGTGTTTCCCTTGCTGGCGTCTCAAACCTTTCTCATCTTATTTTATCCACGCAGAGCTTGCCGCTTATTCGAAGAAATCCACTATCTCATCGCGTGAGATCCAAACATCTGTTCGTCTCATTCTACCTGGTGAACTTGCGAAGCATGCTATCTCCGAGGGTACCAAGTCCGTAACAAGTAAGCATCATTTTCACTGTTGTTTTACATTGTTCCTGACCATTTTTCTTAGAATTTTCCTCAGCAGGTGCCAAGTAGTTGGATTGCCTATTTATTATTATCATTGTGTACATCACTTGTATTTCTTTTTTAATCTATCTGTATGGGCATTCAATATCGATGGATCCAACAAATTATTTCCAATAATCCAATAACAACCTTGGTTTCACTTTGCGTTTAGAGTCTTATTGTGGCTTTCAGACGATTCAGAAAGTGCATGAAGCTTAGAAGCTCTACTAGTATATAGAATTAGAATCTATTCATCTTGGCAATGTAGAATTAGAAGTCCCAACGATCCCATAATCAGCAAACAGAGATTGGATTTGTGAAGGCAGAGCCATTGTAGTCGCCCCCTTGGATGCGTGTGGAAGACTGTTGTAAAGCACCTCTAAACTAGGGGACGCATAAGCAGCACTTTCTCGAGTGATCATCTCGATGACAAGCCAAAAGATAGGCGTGCCTAAATCTAGAGCCCTCAAGTTAACTTTTAATGGCGGTGAACGATATCCAAGCTGTGCCAGCGCTTCTTGATACGACACGGGAAGAGATGAAATTTGAAATCGGGACACGAAGATAGCGAGAGCTTTGCGGTAGTTGAGTGTTGATGCATAATATTGCATCTCTGCAGTACGGAAGAAATGATAGGCCTTCCCATTATCCACACTATTGGATGCTTTCTTAGCAAGTAGAGCGAAGGCGGGCGTAGAGGAAACAGAGGCGTAGTCATAGAGAAGAGCATACAAGTCGTCTGGCTTTGGTGTATACCCCAAACGGAAGCCTCGAATGAGCTGGCGTAATTCGCGGGCAACTTCGACGCGAGTTGTGGGAGGCCGCAAATCAGCGGAAGGTTCCTGGGCAATTGGGGGCGGCAGCGAAAGCTGATATTCATCATTCATCTTGGGCAAAGCCATGAGCTTTTTATCGATGGGTCGCAGCTTCATACGCAGCAGTTGACCTTTCCGCGCTTGTTGCTCATCTAGCTTCTGGGCCTTAGCCACCATTTGCGGGGTCATGGTGGAATTACAGTGTTTGAGACGTTGAATCAAGAAGCTACACGTCGAGGCTTCGAGCGGAAAGTTTCTCTCTTGCTTGAAAATCTTGACCGCTTGCGCAGTCCACCCTGCCTTCAAACAGATTTCGATTGCATAGTTGCGATATTGCTGAGAGAGGAGGGCTGCGTTTTCAGGGTAAAACACCAACTCGTATTTGACAGCTGACTTCTCCATCTCTACAAGATAGATATAACCATAATCAGGATTACAATGCTCCATCAAGATGGGGAGAGTGTCGTCATATGCCTGCTTGATATAACCTTTTTCTGCGCAAATGAGGCCGTATCGCATCACGAAGGACAGACACTCAACCGGCTTTCCGCTGAGAAAAAGTGAGCTCCGGATTAAAGGGTATGGACGTTTACATTGGAGGGGTGTGTCCGGATGGTCTCGATGCAAACATAACCGCATCCATGCACTAAACAGCCCAACGTTTGTCCCATTAATATTTGCCTCAAAAGCCTTCAAAGCGGCACGTTCATAAATGGCATGGGGTTCAATTTCTACACCTTGGGCCTCAAGGTTGATGCGAACGCGGTCTGCTGCTCCGTATTTCTGCAGTGCAACGAGATCTCGAAGCCTGAGGTTCTCCTTGTGCACCGAAAGATCATGATTATCGAAGTCACAATCACCGTACACTGTGGGTATTTCTAGAGGTGGAGACAGATCCTGCACAACTCGCTGAGTAAGACAACGCAGGGGATACAAAGTGTGAGGTGGCCGTGTAAATTTACAGGCCAAACGTCCTCCAAGCCTCAGCATGACATCCCTAAAAAAAAGTGGAATTAACTTGATAATATACTCAAGAACATTTTGCTCACTTGATGACGACTTTTCAAGTATCCTAGGACAACGTTTCAATTTGTTCGCAAAAACCATCTGGGTAAAACATGGACAAATAACGACGACCCCGGGCTTTGCCCGGGCTCCTTCCGCCTCCGCTCTTTGTCGTCACAACCAAATCCGGATATGCTTGTTCAGCTGACTGTCTTTGAGACAAAACCCTCCTATTATCTTAGGAAGGGCTTTTGATTTGATTTTTCAATGTTGAAACATGTTCGCAGCTATCTTCCAATTAAGAGCCGCCATTTCGACTGTGAGTAACATCAAAAATCTCTTGACATATAGCATCTTATTCCAAATTCAGTGTCTGAGTTTCTGCCATGAACCGCCTCGAAATACTCTCAGCGAGTTGCCTCTAGATATTATAATCGAAATTCTCAAGGAGTTGGACTGGATGTCACTTCTATCCCTTCGACAGGTTCGAAATATTTTCAATGGTTTAAGTACGACCCTCATGACCATCAAGACTTGCCAACATTTTTGTGAGATATCTAGGCTGTCAATATTGTGGTGCAACCAGTATCATCAATACATGGCTTCTCACAAATTGTTACCTTCTAAAATTGAAGAGCCACTAGAAAGCTATTCCTCGGCGGAACTGGAACAGTGGGTATTATTGCGAAGAAGTGCTGACCACACTTGGCACAAACATAGTGCAACGCCATCGCGAATTCGTACGATCAAGTGCAAAGCAATTGCAGGAGACATTCAAGAAATGTCTGTTGTTCCAGGTGGACGATGGCTTCTTGTTGGCGATATACAGGGTTCTATTGTATATTACGATCTCAACGCACCCGAGATACCTAAACGGATCTTAATCTCCACTCAAGATCCTCGCTACCAACAAGTACAAAATTTTCAAATTGCCATTGACACAAAAATCAAGACTCTCATTCACCTTGGCATTTTCGGAGACCCCGGGAATGTATGGAGCGGAATGCGAGTCGTTTAGTTAATTGAAATACTGACTTTGCAGTTCATTAACTTGCTTTATTAGATCCTGCACATTTACAGTTTTGGCAATTCACCCTTATCGGGCATGGTGCTAGTGCACAATTATCGGCTCAATGTATTACAACAATCCAATCCCATGATGATCAATTCACCTTATGTCTTGGTATATATGGTAACATTGTAGCACGAGGTGTCTTCGTCCCAGGAGGGGACTACGTCGAGATTTAGAATTGGAAAAATTCAACAGATTTGATGTGTCAGAAAGCGGTGGTCTTCGCGGGTGATTGTCTGGTCGGTTGATACATTGCTTTTCGACGTTGGGTTGTTCTTACCATCCTTTCCATTTAGAAGCGTGTGTCCGTGCTTCCAGGGAACCGAATTTTAGTTCTTAACTTGCACACGACTGAAAATATTTGAGATTCCAGAGGTTGAGAAAACGGCGCCAGGCGGCTGGGTCTTCACCATGAACAAATTTACACCACATCTCTGCGATATCCTGTTCAATATAAGTTGGCCAGGTCACACTGCCATATCTAAACCACTTATTGATAATCGCAAACTTGAAACTAGCTTTATTGGACACTCAAGGAACACAGTCTACATCGTGGCGATCAACCATAAAACCGGTTGTCCATGGTCCACCTCAGTGGCACATTTGGAGGACGAATTTGACTGCGTTTTGAGCGCAGGGATGGAAAAGATCTTTGTACAGTACCGGGATTCCCGGGATTCGGAGAAGACGATTTCTGTAGCTTTGGCCTCCAGATTCCCGAGGATCGAATCGAGGACTACGGCGTTCCCTATGAAGTTGAATCCTATCCGGCCAATACTCGAAGCAGAATCTGGCCGGGTTCTACAAAATACAAAGACGGAAATTGTGGTGGTGGACACTGCCCCCTATTTTCTAACGTAATTTCACACTGTAATAGTCGATGATCAATATTTTGTACCAATGCAAAATACAACGTATGTATCTGAGTCTCGAGATTGTCCTTTGAAAACCAAATATCGGAGCTAAGTCCCGAGATCTCTCTTAGCATCTGAATTTATAGGGCCCGAATGATGGCACTGCAATAATTGACGTTTTTTTCAAAATAGAGAAATTAATATTCATGTAGTTCCAAATGAGTCTGACCAACAGGAAACGAGAGCCCAGCTAATCTCGCCTTGCACAGAATTCTATCACAAACATGGCTGAAAGGTTCATAACATTAAATCCTGAGCTGCCAGAAGGTGAAAGCTGCAATATTTGAGTGATCCCGTAGTGAATGGATACAGTGAGCCTCGAATCAGTGGATCAAATAAGTATGAGATTTGCTACTCCGACAAGCCAACCGGTGGCGCCGCCCACAAACGGACGCAGGTCAGGGGAGCGATGACATTGAGATTCCAAATTGTGCTTGGAAGAGGTGGCATTGGCTGGGGGTGGGCTGAGCAGCAGTGGCAGCAGGATCAGAAGCAAAAAACGTCGATTGATTCGACGATATTATTTGTTGGCTGTGGGGATGGGGGAGCTTGGAGGTTTTTCTTAGCATGTGAATGCAGTCATTGATTGGGACTTGTGCCTGTGCTTTGAATATTCATGTCTTACATTGCCAGACGGTCTTCTCAATTTTTGTAACTATGTGGAGCGGTTAGCGAGACCAGTTTGACACATGTGGTCTGGAATATATCAAAAAAAAGTTGAACACATGATAATAGTTACAAATGAGTTGCGAGTTGAAATTTTAATCTTTCCGATGTGGTGCGCTCTTTGGCACCAAAAACCACAGGACCATCATAAAAACCATCATCGATACTAACCTAAATTGGGTTGCCTCGCATTAGTTGAGACTTTTGGAGCAGTGAAGGTGCTTACAGTGGCTGCAGACTCCGAATGCCATGTTTCGAAGAGATCGCACCAGTCATAAAGGGGAGCAAGGCACTTCCTGCCTGCCCAAACCCAGCAATCCACCCGATCGACCCGGTTAGAAGCCATCGAGGAAGCACACGCCCAGCTTGATTCATCGCGATTGGATACATGGGTCCAAGCAGTATGCCTACGATAGACACGGCCACTGCGCCACCAACGAGCGAAGGAACCAGCCATACAACGAGTTCCAGTCTTCAATGGCTCGGTAAATAACATTGTATGTATGGTGAAGGACGTACCCAATAGCGATAAGAGCGTAAATAAAAAGGACAAGACGTTCACCAACCTTTGACGAGATCGTATCAAATGAACAAGATAAAATGGAGCCACCTTACTAGTTTATTTACACCCAATAGGAGGACACGCCCAAGCGTCAGTCCTATATCACAAAAAGTGAGCTTTAAGAATTAGGTTTATGATTCCTGTCTAACTTGCCTCCAAAAAATCCAGACGAGATGTATCCGGATGACGGCCCACCACCACGTACGTCGATGATGAATGTTACAATCCAGCCTATTGAAAATATAGTCTTAATTGTGAAATTAATGACGGTAACATACCACCCATGGTGACTTCTACGCCAACATAGACGAGAATGAAAAACGCGAGCAGATGAACTGCAGGCGTGCCCAGAATCTGCCGCATCGTACCATGCTCCGAGTTACCTGGACCTTTCTCGCCAGGCGCCTGACCAATCTGTGCGAGGCATTCTACATAATGATGTGAATAACCTAGCTTAAATGAGGTCTCAAAGCATACCATCCTGATCCTTAAGACGAAATACCAGTGCAATGCAGACAACGTTGGAAAAAGCGATACCGAGAGAACACAAGTAATGAAATGACCAATGCTCCATCTGTGCAAATTGTGTTGCAACGAGCGGGGATGCAAACGCGCCAAGTCCTAGATGATGATCAGAGCACGTCGTTGGATTTGACATGGAACATACCATATGTCGCGTGCAAAAGGCCCATCTTGGCTTCAGCATTTGTCTTATACATTGCGACGTAGCCGTTGGCTTGGGCATCCTGTGAATATATAAGAAAGAGACTAGAACTGCAGAGGAATCCATACTTGTAGAGCCATGCCGACGCCATTAATAAGATAGGAGAATACAAAAGCGGGGAAAGGGGGAGCGGGGGCTTGGATACTGTATGCAGCCACCTGGCAGCAAGCACCTTGCCAGAGGAATGAGGATTTCAACGTATTTTATCACTCAGAGTTACAACACACCTATAAGAAGAACCTGGAATACATTAACGAGTTATCAGTAAATCGCGATATGGAGCGCACCTTGCCGAACCCAAGTCTCTCTGTGAGATAAACGTTCCCAAGGGCCCCAGATACGAAACCCTACAGAACAAAAAGCTATAGCAAAAATGCCGCATCTGCAGACAATGAACACACCACGCATGCCACTACAAAAATAAGTGACACAATCGTGAACCCGACCTTATCATAATCATAGCTCAATCACGATCGACGGCAATCATCATAACTTCTACGCACATGATATACCTCTTGTATTCGAGGCAGCAAAGGACCTGTGGATCCATCATTCCAGCCAGCCATAAACAGGGACCAGCATAGAGCAACAAATTGTATTCTTGATCTCCTTCTGTGTATTTTTGTAATAGAGGCGTCATTCTCCTTGACTTTTGTGGCGTCCTCTGACTCGGTTTGAGTCAAAGTCATACTATATAGTCGATCATCTGTGGTACTCTTGGGCAAGGACGATATTACCTCGAGCTCCATTGTGAGAATTCAATTTCATTTCGACAGAAGGTGAGTATTATAGTGGAATTTGACGTTTCGCCGAAGATATGCCGGCTGGGAAAAAGTCTTGCACCTCATGAGCACCCGCAGTTCAGTCCGTTCAAATGGAATATGTAAAACAGCGAGCATCTGACAGTTGTATTGTAAAATTTACCTGTACACCACTTATACCCATCGTCATCTGCTGGTGTACGACATTTTAAGGACTCCGATTGGCAGACAAAACAATACGATTTGGCGGATTCCAATAATTGTGTGCGCAGAACCCACGAAGAGCCCTTAGACAAATTTCAAATCCCACCGAGACCGGACTTGGAGGTCGCAGAAGATCAGAAGTGTGTCCAACTGGATGGAGTGCGGATGCACGCGATAACGCGTTCGAGAACGTGGCAAGACGTGGCATCCGTATGAGTCCTGGATTTTAAGCTCAGTCAATTGATACACGTCATCTCCAATTTCGAACGATACATACTCGCAAGACGGTGAGCTTCTTCTAGCTCTCTTCAAAAAGAGTTTACTTCCTACGCATTGCAGCACGCCCGTCATACTGGACCTTCGAAAACATTAGTCGCCTAGCGACTCACCCACACCCAAGTATGCAAGTTACTGTCCTTCTCCCGGAGCCGTGTGGATCTTCTGAGTCGCGTTCGAAGGACCCGCAAACACCGGCGCCCAACCTCAGTTTTTTCTTTTCTGTTGCGTTCTTTGTGCGTGGTCGTTCAAAGTTTCCTTGGGCTTCGATCTACGCACGCTGAAGTCGGCAATCAGGCCTACCCTGGTAGCTGAGGGTCTGGCGAGGCTCGGACGCGCGTCGAGCAGTGCGGGCTGGCTAGCACGCGATGGTAGGAACCAAGCAAGGATAATTGTCACGACACCGCGTGCGTCTACATACGGACTAGCTCTACTAACTATCCAACCACTCAATCTGCTCGGGCAGCTCGGGCCAGGGTGGGGACTACAACGCTTGAAAGATGACTATCTTCATGCTGCCTCTGATGGCCAGTGATTAGACTTGTGGATCATGATCATATGCCCAACCGCACTACGAGTATGCTTCACATTTCCACCATCCTCATCTCCCATCACAGATTTCCCTGAACTATTCAGGTATCGAGACTTCTACCGCAGCAGTACTGAATGAGGTCTTCAAGTTTATAAGGACTCAACAATGGCCGTGTTGCGCTGGGACGAGTGACAGAGCCTTGTTGATGAAGAGGATCAGAAAATGTTGCACTAGTTTCACGAGTGCAGATGGGGAGGCAGACACTAGGGATTGACTATTGTGGAAGATGTTGATATGTCCCAGGCTGCGCTCATAAGCCACATAGCGCGGATAAGACGCACCAAACGGATAGTGAAACCTAGGGTCATACAGAAAGGCATACACGACGTTACGCGGATATCTCAATTCTTTCGTTTTTCCTTAGCGAAACCGCCTCAAATTTGCATGAAAAATTCGAAACGCTAGTTCTGTCAATAGGGGTTGTGTACATCTCCTCGAAGTTAGCTGAAAAACGTACGCCCCGTGTTCTGGCGACTCTCATATATATATTGAAATCGCAATGCATCCCCGTCTCAAGCCTGATGATAATTAAGGTATGCCCATTGAACAATGATTACTATATTCAATACCCGTCTTATAACTTGACAAAGCCATTTACAAATCCTCACAACTGAATGGACTTGAGCCTCAGCCTCGAGGAGAACAAATTCGTGGACTCATGATCTAACCTTTCATGACCCAAGGAATGACAAACTCTGGGATAAATTATTTTTAAATATCTCCTCTCATAAAATGTTCTACATCATACGGTGAAAGGATTGACAACCAACTCATTACTAGCTCTATTGTAAGTCTTCAGGCTAAGAGTATTATTACGACTCTGCTATTGCTCGATACTAGCTAATCTATTACTATGGAATAGTTTAGGTTCATTGATTTACCAGCCTCCCGATTCACCCAGCAATTTACAGTGTATTATTACCAATTCTCACGAGACTAGAATATTGCCACCGGAAATACTTCGGGAAAACATTAATGGGCGCTCTGCCCCACACCCCTGGGCCCCAGTCTACAACTGCAACTACTTGAAATATATTTAGTTCTTGGCTCTCAAAACAGGCGAGGCAGCGATTCCATGGCCTCCATTCAGCCAGAAGGGAACGCTTCTATCATGCTTCCTTCTGTTAAAACTCGGAAGCAAGTCCTAATTGCGAGGAAATACCTTGCAGCTCTCTGCTTATGTCAATTCGTTTAAGGGTGGAATGATGGTTCCACTGGCCCCCTTCTTCCCCGTATTCAGCGCGTCTATCACGCAAGTACCATTATTTGCTTTATCAGTGAATGCTCAAACATATTTTTCAGGTGGGTTTTACAGTTGTATCCCTGATATTCGCAGTAGGGTGCATAGTGCGTTTAATTTTATAATGCCAGAAATGGAGGAACTCATTAGCTTAGGGCCTGGTACTTGGTGCTATATCGAATGTGTATGTGACGGAGAAAATAAACTTTGGAAAGATTCTCCTTATTGGTAAAAAATTCCTTGCGGACTACATTTGACGTTGAACTTGTCCAGGTTCATGCTGTCAGCTCTTCGCATATGTTATTCAAACTTGCGCTCCTCCATTTCCGGTCTTCGTGATATCGTTCTTTCTCGCCGGTGTTGGTTCGGCACTTACGGTAAAATTTCTGGCCACTCATTCATTGCTCACAATGATGAAACATTATGCACCTCAGAGTTCTCAAGCTACAGGCTTCGTAGCCGTATATGAGGACAGCCCCGAAACAAAAATGGGAATATTACATTCTTTATATGGTAATTTGCAGTGATTCTTTTACAGACCGACTTTTGACAACGAGCAACCAGGTTTGGGTGCGCTGTCTGCGCCGCTTGTCTCGACGCAATTTGCTCAACAGTCCCGTTGGTCGTTGTACTATCTCACTTCTTTGGGTCTTGCGTTAATAAATACGATCATTATAATCCTGGTATTCAAGGGCAGGGCACAAGATGGAAAGTCAACTGTCCATTTTTTTTCCCTTTCCCCTAATTTCTGAAGTATACAGATTGCTTTGCTGACATCGGGCAGAAGCCTGGTAAGAAAAACACTAGTGGGCAAAGTCCATTCCGACAAATTTTGAGCAACCGGGCTGTCCATCTGCTCGCATTCTTTATTTGGATGTACATTGGTATTGAAATTACGTTTGGAGGTATGCTTGATATTCTCAATAGTTTTCCCAATAGCTGAACCTTCTAGGTTGGATTGTGACCTACATTATCGACATTCGTGGAGGAGGGCCCTCCACTGGAAACGTTTCTTCTGGCTTCTTTGGAGGTAAATAGATAAGTCGAACTGTAATTTTGGCTAACGTTGTCAGGCCTGACTCTTGGCCG
The DNA here is from genome assembly GCA_036936965.1 of Cystoderma amianthinum. Lineage (NCBI taxonomy): Eukaryota > Fungi > Basidiomycota > Agaricomycetes > Agaricales > Squamanitaceae > Cystoderma > Cystoderma amianthinum. Next base: position 11,137 of record JASFDA010000124.1, read on the forward strand.
TGTGCTTTTGTTGTGGGTGAACAAGAAGGTACGTCTGCTCCGCCAACGTAGAGATTATAAAAAAGAATTGTCAAATATCTAGCTAGGAGAGCAACGAGCTTTGTTTATCTATGGTGTTCTAGTCCTCGGGTACGTTACAAAAGGCTTTATCCAGGCTCTATCTCAAATATCATGTCTCATAATGTAGTCTTGAATTTGTTGTGTGGTTTGTTCCATCCATCGTCGGGAACGCCGTCGCCGTCGCTATTATCGGGCTTTTTTTGGGTCCTATGTTTCCAATAGCTATAAACCACACAAGACGTATCCTACCGCGATATATGCTTACCGGATCGATTGGCTGGATTGCGGGTTTCGGTGAAGCGGGCAGCGCAGTGCTTCCATTTGTAACAGGCGCTATCGTTTCAAAGTTTGGAATGAAGAGTTTGCAGCCACTGTATGTTGGCTATTATATCTTCCATTTTCATTTTTTTTTAGCTGAAATCTTTATAGTTTGGTCGTAATGACAGTAATAATGCTGATCTTTTGGATTGTCATACCGAGTAAACCTTTGGAAATGAGCAGTAATGAGGAGACGGAGCTGAAGACTACTGAGGTCTTGGACACAGCACCCAGCGAGGTTAAGACTAATATAGTGTAAAGGCATAAATCTATAGAATGTTAGGTCCGACATGGGGCTTCGCCCCGAGGGATAATAAATTTGACATTAAAAAAAAAAAAATAGTGTAAAGGCTTGAAATACAAACTCCTTAGTTTACTCAATGCGCTTCTTTGGGATGGTCTTGGTGTTAAGGGTATTTATGTAAAGGTACCTCGAATAGTATTAAACCTTTTAAAAACATGGTATCATTGCGAGTTGATTGAAAGGATCATGAGCTTTTTCATTTGTGCGTGAGGGTCCATATTTGTTACTGCCATGTATTATTTGTCTTAGGTTGGTTTAGTTAGTAATGATTTTCCGCGGCTAGATCTACCGGTCATTATAGCACTCGGATATACGTTCTGTAGATCCTGGCTACAACACCACCCATTTTAGCCCTCCTCGATATTGAAACGTTGCAGTAATGGCTTATGCGCCAACGAACCCGCTGGACATTCCCCCGTATCAAATGCAACCCCTGATTTCCGGTATCAACAATGATGCTAATGTTCAAGTGCGGTGTGGACAAGCTCTGGGCTCAGAGATTTACGTTGGTTGCTCAAACGGTGACCTTTTACGGTTCGCGTTGCAAGCTGATGATCCAAAGAAAGTGTGTTCGCGTCTCTGCGTTTTAATACCATCTCACACTTCCTAGCTTGAAGCTTATACACTTCTGTCACGGCAACCTATACCTACGCGGCGTCCCATTGATGAAATTGTCCTTATACCGAGTCTTTCGCGAGCACTGATACTCTCTGGTATGTCTGTACGTTTTTCATCGTGTTTCTGACTTTCGTTGGATGTTTATGCTCTGACAGATCACCAGCTCCATGTCTATGTCATACCCTCCCTTGAACCTGTTCTTGCAATCTCTCCGATACGTCATGTTGTCACCTTTGCCGTTGACCATGAACATCTACAACGGCCACCCCCAACTTCGGGGATTCTGGGAGACCAGGTGGAATTTTGTGTCATTAAGCGAACAACGATAATGATGTACGCGCTCAGAGACAGATTAGTGTATCAGAAGGCATGTCGGCAGCTTACACCTATTATACTGCTGTCTCAACTAGGTCACAGGAAATTCCCCTTCCTCAGGGTGCTTCTCTAGCACGACGCACTGGACGCGCGCTTTGTATAGCTGATAAAATTCATTATAATATGGTTGACCTAGAAGCAGCGTCTCTTTTCCCTATTCTACCTCTTTCTCAAGCCCCAGATCCCACCCAATTTGTTGTCCGCCCATTCATAACTGTTGTTGCACCAGGAGAGTTTCTCATTCTCTCGTGGACAGGTGCTAGTACACTTGGGCTGTTTATTACTGGTGAAGGTGATCCTGTTCGAGGGACATTAGAGTGGCCAAACCACCCAGAGGCGGTGTGTGAGTGGTACACTTCTTTACAACATATATATTCTAATCCACTTTTGAATCGAATCCATAGGCTTAGATTACCCATACATCACCACCCTTCTCCCAAATGAAACCATCGAGATACATAACGTGGAGACTCAGATGATCTCACAAGTAATAAGCGCGCCTTCACGGTCAAGGGCAGCTTCCCCCATTTCGCGTGTTTCATCTCCTTCTAAACGCGTCTCGTCTCCTGCGCAGCGGGTAGCTTCTCCATCACAGCGTATAGCATCACCCACACTTTCTCAGGTCCCCGATCTACGCAAGGGGCTTGTGGCGAGCATTGGCGGATATATTGTGCCTTCGACAGAGCGATCAGCGCGTATGAAGACAGTAAAAGTTGGTCTTTTGCGGGGACAAAAGCACAGGGACAATAATATTTCAGACCGAGGTGTTTTAACTCCCGGCCAAAACGCTGAAATGAATGCGACCTCAGGTGTGGCAAATTTGGATGTAACGGGATATGAACTTTAGTTAATGTACCTGCTTGTCACTATTTCAATGTGTTGACGAAGACTCATGGTGATCTGCAGGTCTTTATATACAGTTCTATACTTTACAACATGTCAATGGAAACATATTTGGAAAATTTTTGCGTTGCCAGCCATAGCTAGGGGTATGTACATTAAGACCACAACCATCACCGCTTAATTTTGTTAAACAGAATGACTGAAATAACGCTTCTAGCATTGGATTGTCTTGCAGCAGGCATACTTAGTACATCCGACTCAGCTGTTCCCCTCTTTCTTCACGTCAACGCACCTTCATCATATCTATGTAATGTTGAATATTCGAACTACAAATCACTTTTTATGTTTGATCGTACACACAGATAATGAGGATAATAATTTGGTGTCAAAACACATGCATCCTACCTGCTAGAATTGCTTGATTTGATAGCTGGAGATACATAGATAGTTTTTGAGGTTTTTACATAACCCACTCCTTTTCGCAGAATAATGTTGCATGGGCTCTGCAAGTACAGTAGCAAGCTTTTTGGGTTCCAAATCAACCTCTTCTTCTCGACAATAACAGGAATGTCAAGACTTTAAAAAGTCCAATAAATAAGCGCCCACATGTCAACTGTGACCCGTATCGTATCACAGAAACCACCAAGCATGTTCTGAGTGATAATTTGCATGTCAATGGGCGCACTGTCTAAAAACTCATTGCGGATATGTTCATTGCGATATAGCGGTCTGACACCTTCGAGCCTCACGCGCACTTGCACAAGTACGCTTCACGAGCTTGGGCGTCGGATACAAAGGCGGCCTGCCTATTACTGGGGGTGACTGCATCAACGACTGCAGGAGAAGTGGCAGTTCCGCCATTGCAAGCATCTTCCCACTCTTGATAGTTCGTAATGATTGTGCTCTGAACATAGATCATGAAAATGCCTGAGCCGCGGACAAGAAGAGTGCTCACCTCAGTCCGGTAAATGAACTCAGTCAAAGGTATATCCCCTTTATGGTCAAAAACGTGAATGTTTTCGAATGGTGCGGTTCCGTTCTTGAAGCGGATGCGCAAGAAGTCACGAAACTCGGGGGCAGGGCCGCGGCGTAGCTCGATGGCGATAGCGGATGCAAATTCGGCTAAGAGGTTGATTGTGGATTCGGACCCGACAATGCAGAGTAGTTTAACACGCACGGATTCCTGTGAGCTCTGGGTGTTTCTTGGTAATACCGATTTGATGGAGAAACGAGATAAACGGCTGGTATGTTGTCTCAATTAACATTAATTTCAAGGGGTCTCCATTGTAGGCAATGCGTTCCAGAGAAGTCACGATGGGGTGAAGAAGTGTACGACCAGCGACTGATCATTTGTGTCAGTAATTATAGAGCGTAATTGCAAAACACGAACTGTTGCCAACACCACTTATATCGGGAGAAGAGAAAACACCTGCCTCATGGTAGTTAGCCCAATGATGTGCTTGTTGAATAAATGTGGGTGGGAGGCGGTAGGCATAAGTCTGGTTGTGAATGAGTTGAGAACGAATGTAGTCGAAGATCTGGATGTTAGCTTAAATGAGCTGTATGTATTACATCCTTATTGTGGATTTCTTACGTTCCACTAGAATCCGGGAATTTATGAGTGCTGTGAGATACCGATAGACACAACAAACATACACTGTTTTCTAGCGTGGTAGTGCGACCAAAAACATACTCTTCCACTGCTTGGAAGAAAGGTTTAGCTTCCTGTGACTTCTCCCTAAAATCATTTGAGCCGTAGAATTCTTGGATATGTTTTTTGAATGCCTGGTGACATAAATCTTAGAGAGTCCTATTTCTCTCGGGTATCATACATACAGGGCAATTGGTCCAGCTTTCGAGGGAGCGATCGCTATTAGGTTCAACGGTCTCGACTGGTAGCTTTATAAGCAATGCGCCTTATGTTCATTAAAAAGCACCAAACATACCGGGGACATATTGATAACCACCAAGGGGAGCAACCACAGTGTCCCCATTAGCAAGAGTGATCTTGTGGTTGGGGTTAGGAGGGAACAATCCCTGGAGTAGAGCAATTGCAGAGTCGAATACAACAGTGCCTTCGACACCAGCCTTAACGAGAACCTGGACTTCGCTGTTGTCGACTAGATCAGAACGAATACCCTCGATGTAGGTCGAAGAAGAGTTGTCAAGGTATGTGGAGCGGATGACAGAACCGAGGTTGTATGATTGAACCTAAAGTACAATGTAACGCTTGTTATAGGTTTCGTTTCCAAGGATAACCAACCTCGCCAAGAGCCGTAGCCCCTGTATTAGACGCCGCATAGGTATTTGGGTCTTGGTAGCATTCATATCGGTCGCCGTTCCTAGCAATGATGATGACTCCGAGAACTTTAGACAATAACATTATCTATGGCGTGAAGGCGTCAATGAAACGATGAGGAATGAATAGGGAGAAGATATTTAAACAGCCTGCTTCTTATACATGCTGTGGCTGGAATTGGTCGGCCACCAGGGTTGCACATGTGTTCGATGGTTAATTTCCAGCAGTGAGGCGATGACTTGGAAGCGAACGATATATATTTCTGCACAAGAGTAATAGCGCTGGACATGTTCCAGCTTGAACTTCATATCGTTCTATTAGGGCCTTAGGCTGTAATGTGGTTAACTACAGCAAGCGGAGTCAAAGGACAGAAAGTACGCTTTGAGATTATGTAAGCGTCAAGGTGATGAGTTGAGTTGATAGGAGTATCTTGGTTAACGTTATAAGTAATCGAAACTGCCAATCATGTCCGCACTTTCTTCATGCCAACATGGGAGAATCTGCTCATATACAGTCCTGGGCGACATCAAGTGGAAGCTACGATGTGTTTTTCCTTCTCATGCCCGGGCCTACGAAGAACAGTTCTACTCTAGCTACAAGAACAACACGATGCATGTACCATTGATCCAGATTTGGATTGATATTCGGCATCAGCTTCCTGCAGCTTGCTCATCTGTGCCTCTTCCTTCATAAACTTGACAGGAAGAACTCAGTCCATCAACAATCAATGGTCCTTTAATCCGTTCTTGCCTTTCTTGCCTTCTAGAAAAGCCTTATCTGATTGGCTATCTCTGCACAAACCGGCGCAAGTGGTTAGACATGTACTTGACAGACAGCTTGTTTCTCGGTATCGTAAAAGCTCAAACATCAAAACTTTGTTTCGTCAGGTCCGGACTTGCTCCACAAAGTAAATCGACTTTATGTCTTACTCGGCTGAGCACTCTATTACAACGCCCGAATAGATATCTTACTGGAATCACGTTGCTAAGGCCTGGTAACTGTCGAGCGTTAGAACTTGAGTCCCCATTATTATCGGCGTATATGACAAACGCGGCTTCTTATTCAACAGGGAATGACACACGTTGTCATGAGCAAGGGTCGTCAGGTCCATTCAACATATTTCTTATCTTCTAACAAACTTGAAAAAGGCCGCAAGAATAGCTCTTATGCTAAGATGAGTGAGCGCTAAATGGCCACACAAAGTAGAGCCAATACAAAACTCTCCCGCCCTTCCCCGCTTGATCCTGACAATCGCGGCACCAGAGTTTGAGCTATATATGATTCACTATGTCTATGCACGTGTCGAAGAAAAAGAGCCTGAAATGTCGCGTCTACCATCAGTAAGCGTTATTTCTTGGGTCAATCAAAGTCAGCGTGGATTTCCCCGCCCCCGCGGAAGAATCTTAATTGACATAATACACACTCTCAATATACCACCTACCTATGCTATAAATCACGTTCGGCGTCAAACTCTTTCTCGCTCACCCTTTTCAACTGTTCAAAGATTCAAATCTGCTACAAACGTCTATTCAGTGCCGGGCGAGTGACATGAGATGAACGACTAGTGAGATCCCATTTACGTGCTATAAAAAGTACACGAAGAATGAGTATGAGCAATAATTCTTATGTTTGTATTCATTCGCTTCCTAAGCCAGTCCTCAAATTTTCCCCATCCCACTTTGCGACCAATACCTCAGCCCCTGCCTCTTCATCAGGATCCACAGCATAAACTTTGATAGGAACGCTGTCTCCTATCCCATATCCCTGATTGTACTCGAGTAGATTAATAGTTTGCGAACCGTCAGCGTTTGGTGCGTATGTGGGTCGGACACCGAGGTTAACGTCTCCTTTCATCACACGATATTTGTATTCTTTGTCAGTTGGGGGTTGTGGTATCGTCAAAGCATTAATGAAGTTGCGTGGACTTCCGCGAGCCCACGTCGGCGGCTTTGACCGAATTGATTGCGTCCACCTTGTTTCTAGTTGAGAACGGGAAAACCCCACTCTAGTCTCGCCTGATAAACTAACAGCGGCAGAAGTTATAGGATGAGGGCTAGTTCCAATGGCTAGTACTGGTGCTCAATATTATCAAAATTTGACGAAAAATAAATTCTCTTACCATTTTTGCCAAGCCTTGAAGTATGTAGCTCAAGGTATCTTTGGACTGCACTTATAGAAGGACGAGAAGTGGGGCTTGGATCCCAACACTTTTGAATAAGTTCCCATATACTATCTTGAGTCTGCAGAAGTGGGGGGCGTTCAGGACGTTTCTTTTGATCTACGACCAGTCGTGGAAGAAGACGGTCAACAAATCTCGCGAATGGAACCTCGCCGCTGAAGATCTATTTTATCCAAGAGCTGAACACAATCCATGTAAGTCAATAACAAAGCCAATTACCTCCCACATTGTTATTCCTAGACTATAAATATCGGAGGACTGTGTCGCTAATTCACCATCGAGACACTCTGGCGCCATCCAACGAAGTGTTCCTCGCGCTCCTTGAGCACCCGTTGAATGGCCAGACTGGCTGCGAATGTTGTCAATGGCTTGAGAAAGCCCGAAGTCAGCGACTAGGCAGTTGTGCTTATCGTCCACTAGGATATTCACCTATAATTAAAGAGTGAGTTTCCCATTCTCTTAGTTTAGAGCCGGCATTGTATTACCCCTTTAAGATCTGCATGTACGATTCTTTTATTGTGGAGGTAACTCATACCTGCAACAACATCGTAAGACTATAAAAGTTAGATCAACGGCAGAACGACAAAATAAGAATATGACGCTACCAGCTCGATTCTGTTTGCATCAGAATGTGTACGAAGATAATCGCATATATTCCCGAACGGGCAGTATTGCATGAGAAGAAATGGCTGATCTTTGATCAGCTAGGAACATAATCAAGTTCAACAGCCTACCACTGAAGCTTCTAAGCAGGCGCCATAAAGGCTAAGAATATTCGGATGATGTAAAGTCGTCCTTGAAACCATGCATGACTTTCAGATGAGGCGGGGATTGCTGGGTTTAAACGTACCACAATTTGACCTCCTTGTACATTAGCTTAAATTTTGAGTGAATAAAACTGGAGGCGGGTATTGGAAAGATATTAACACACCTTCCTATCATTCTCAGTCAGTGCATGCGCATCGTCACTATACATTTGTTTGATTGCTACACGCTTCAAATATTTAAGTTAGCTAATCAGTGTGTAAGGATGGAATTTGATGCGCGTACAGCTGCATTCCATTGTCCCGTAAAGACCTTTCCGAATGAACCCTGTCCAATAGCGTCTGTGGTGTCAAAGTCAACCTCAAGGCTGGTGACTACCCAATCTTCTGAGATAATTTGCGGATGGCCTTTAGATATCCGTTGTAAAGCGCTACCAGCGCTTCGTAGAAACTGTGCCCGGGGCGTTTTCTCTGAGTCAAGACTCTCAATACACTGTTAAAATAAAATCTATAGAAATTCATACTGAAAGTTGATAAACCTTACTCTTTGTACAGCAATGAGGAGCTCTTCCACTCTTTTTTGAGCTCCATTTTGGTCCTGTATGGCCTGTAAAATGCGTTGATCATTTGTTGATAAGAGATCCAATTTTTGTTTTAGCTCGGCTTGATCAATCTGCCGTGCTAGTCGTATATCTTGCTGGAATTTGTCCCTATCAATGTTTGAGACAAACTAGACAAAGATAAACACTAGTTGCATATCACAAACTTACTTGCACTTACATTGAATAGCTCGAATGCAGTCGTGATCTGATATTCGACGTCGCTGATCTGGTTGTCGATCTTGTCTTGATGTATCATGCACCAAAGAAAACCCTTCGTCTTGAGCTTTTCGAGAATCTCCTTAACCGTCTCACAAACCCTGAGAAGGGGTTAGCAACGTTCGACTAACACAAACCCGAATAGAACTTACCTCTGAAGCTCCGCAATACTTTCTAGCATAGTCATCGATAGTGTCTCCTGCCGTTGCGTAGAAATTGATTGTGCTACTTTTGCAATGAGGTCACGGCAACGATCTAGAAGAGTTCGAATCTGAGTCCTCCGAATGTCGACATTTCCATAAAGACTGTATGCCGCCTGCAAGATTGTCCAGGCACCTTGAAGAATGACAGGAAGGGTGATAGCCACACCCGCCACTGTGATTATTTCAGCCATGATGGAGAATCGATGGATCACAGAGTGTTTATGCCTGGCAGCTGCATGCTAATATATATAGGTGGGGCAGCTGTGTGGCAGGCTTCTCGAGCTCGGAACTTTCCTGCAGGAGTGTGTAGGCGTAAGATTGGCGCTGTACTTTGTTCAATTGACAACGTCATTGTCACGACTGAAATATTTGTTAGTCAATCTTGGAACTGGATCATCAACACACATGTTTCCATGCCCTGTGAAAGACACGTCGCTCACGCTCTCGAGCGGGGCAAAGCGTAGAAAGTAACAGAGCATTAACCTATAAGTATCGCTAAGGTATTGGCAATTATTCAACGGATCAACTCACCGGTAGTTCCCGATTGGAGCCGCTTTGCGCTAAAGGCTAGCTTTTGTTCTTCATATTTGTCACATGTCACCACTTACTGCAGTAATAGCAACTATTGAAGTGTCGCCTAGAACCCGAACTGGCAGGACTTGGGCAGGGCTCAATTCCTGTTGACGTCAGCTTTTTTACCCGCTTACGAAAACTATGGATTGGTAGGCGGCGAAATCCAATGGTTGACCCAAGGTCGACCGAGAAGAGGTCAAATATGAAAGGGGGCGTTTATCTACAACATAACATGAGGCGCTCACACCACAATAAATCAATTCCGAAGTCTAATTAAAGAATGCTGAGACACTTGAAATTTTTAGTTGGGAAACCTGAAAACCCTCCATGTCTTTTCCCGTTTGTGAGACTGAACTGTATCTTTTCATAGAGTGACCCCTACTCACGCCTCACCAATCGAAGAGGAATAGGCGGCGCCTTGAGCGTAAGGCTCAAAAGCGGTGTTATGACTCGTTCGCGCAAACTTTCTATCGTCTCTCCATCTTTCAGGATAGGCTCAACGCGCCAATTCCGAAGAAATAAAGTTATGAAACACACGGCTTCAGTCGTTGCAAACCTGCGCCCGATGCAGGCCCGTGGGCCTGAGGTAAATAATCAACAAAATCAAAACTACCATCGACACGATTTAATATTTACGCACCTACACTAAAAGCGGAAACGGTTTCTGATTCACTGCTTGTCGAATACCAGCGTGAAGGCCGAAACACGAAGGGGTCTTCGAAATAACGGGGATTGTATTCTAAAGGAAACATTTATTTCGTAGAATAAAGCTGGAATGTTGGCACTGACGGATCCCAATCATGTCAACAACAACCTAGAAATTTAATCTCGATGAACCAAGGCGACACAAATTTTTGGGGTTTTTTATGACTAACGGTGGTTCCCTTCATTAGCGGGATAGATATAGTCCCTTCCGTCCTACATGGATTTGGCACTTTCAAGATAGTATCCTTCGTTGCTTCTCTGACGAAAGCATAAGCAGCGGCTGCAAAATGGCATAAAGCTAATAAAACCCAAAATCGCTAAATGAATGACGTACGAAATAGACGAACTACCTCGTAAAATGCACCCCGAACTTTGTTAAGTTGCTGACAGTCAGCGAATGTCTACGACGAATATTAACAAAACTATATATGAATGGATTGCGGGGAACGGGGTACAGGTTCACGGTCTAGCCCGACAACTTGAGTAATTTGTTCGACGAGCTCATCTTGAATGTCGGGATATAAGCCCAAGAATCCAAGCATTGTGGCGAGAGTTGAGGACGTTGATTCTAGAGGGGTTTGTAGTGTGAGTCTGTGAGTATATTGCAAGTCATTTCAAAACTTACCGTGCCCGCCGAATAATAAGAGGAAGATGTCGCTTACCTATATAGAAGAATAAAGCTTATGTACAGGACACAGTGGAGGAGGGACTTACCAACTCTTCATCGCTTAATTTAAACATACTCTCTTCCTGCTCATTAGCACGTATCAACAAGTCGAAAACACTGGCTGCCTTTTTTGAATTTGTGTCTGTTGTCTGCCCATTCAAGTTGGCTCGTTTCTCCACAACTTGCAGGTACATGAAGGAGGTCAATTGATCGTAAGCAGCTTTAATCCTTCTCAAACTGAAAGACAAATAAGGTTGTTGTTATAGATAAATTGATAGTAACATACTTCTTGAAAGGAAGATGCAAGATCCACCTCGGTAGAAGAAAGATCATGTATGAATCGGTCACAGTTCTCAACGACTCTTGGACAGACAAAGTAGCATCTGGCTCAACTGAGGGACTATCCCAGCAGAAGTTGAACCCAAATCCACATCTACCGATAACAAGGAGACCGAGCTGGTCGAGTTAGTCTATCTCATTTAAGTTCGGGGTAAGCGCTTTCACCTTGTGTGTAAGACGACTTATATCAGGCACTTCGATTGTCTTCTTGCCTGCCCATCCTTCTGCCTCAGTCATTTCCCTATATATGTTAATAGTCTCCGTCCAGACTGCCTGATATCTTGAAGGAGTCGGGTTTACAATGGGTCAACTACTTTTGAACTCACAATGCAGTGTTGAAAGCGGGGCCCATGATGCGGCGATGTTTGCGCCAGATATCGCCGTCTGCGGCAACTAAGTTCATTCCCCATATTCTTTTAGAGGTCATACATAAAATCTTAGTCAAATCTTTAGGGAAAGGCTTACTGCGAAATCTGACTAGCGAATTTATTCCTAGTAAAATCAGACTTAAGGCCATGCGCCGGGGAAACTTGTCTGCAAACGTCCAGATTGGACGTGACAATGGTCGGCGGGCCGATTAGGAATGGGACGACGGAGACATTTTCGCTCCTGTTATAAACTTTTACAATACTTGGGAATGAACCGCGTATCAAATAAGATGTGCTTACAATGATGCCGCCACAGCCACAGGAAATCGACCCCAGGATTCCACCACGACGTTGGGAACATTGCCCCAGGTACATTAAGTGGGGCAAATGGAACGCGAAGACCAGGCATATAGTTTACACACTAGAATGCAGGTTCAGAATGCGATTTTTAGAAACTTGACTGACTTACACGCAAGCCATATGCCAATTTTGTAATGGAAAATACGACGATGCTGGTGAGCGCAACCAAGCATAAACCAATAATAACGTTGACTTTGATGTCATAGTCGAGGTGAGTGACCTGCAGGTTAGACGACGTGCTCATGTTATTGATTTTTAAATACCAAGGTGAATGGTAGGGGAAAAGTTATCAAGGGTATTCGAAAAGCCTGTATAGGATTCCTAGCCTTGAGTAAAAATCTATTAAGTCAATGACGGCATGTCCGTAGGAAGGATTTACATAGGAGTTGTAAAGGTTGACAGAGGTACCAGGCACCGGCATTTGTGGTCCATTTCCGTAGTTATTTGCTTTAAAAAGTTGCGTCAGGATCAATTCATGGTTTATCAAGGGAGCACCTTGAGTAAATAGTTAATAGGCATACTGGTGGTTCAGTGTTACGCACGCCGAAATCATGTTATGGTAGATCACAAATCCTGCAAAAATGCAAACGCGATCCGGTGCTGTCACGCCACGCATCACGCATCACTCGCGTACCTAGCCGTGCGGCGGTCGACATCGCCTATGTATACGCCTACCTCACACAATAATTGCCCCGATTATCCTTGCCTTTGTCTATTTTCTCCGCATATCAAAATTATATTACATAATGGAAGACCACACTACCAGTTTATACCCTTGACCTCCTGACAAAACGGATAGGTGTATCCTTTATCTCAAGAATGAGTCTGACATTGACATCGAGGACCCGTTTTTGCCACTGCTCTTTGGTCTCCCCATCTTTTAGCAAAGGTTCGACACGCCACTCGCGTAATAGCAAGGCTAAGAAACCTATAGATTCTACCAGTGCAAACTTACGCCCAATGCAGGCACGTGGGCCTGTATACATTATATTGATAGGTATCCAAGATTTGACTTTATTGACTTACCAATACTGAAAGCAGAAAATACTTCCGATTCTCCAGACACTCCGTGCCATCGTGAGGGTTTGAACTTTTCTGGCTCGTCGAAATAGCGAGGGTTGTTCTCTACATATCTTTGCTCTTAGTATAGAAAGCAAAGTTGAAGGTTCATCCCACTTACGGACTCCAACCATATCCACAATGACCTAAAATACTGAGTTTTAGTTATGTGTGTGGCGTCCAAATGGGAGATTTATTTACCTGGACTCCCTTGGGCACGGGCAGCGACGTCGTGCCTTCCTGACCAACTGGGTTGGGGATTTGTAACACAATATCCTCCTTGGCCTCACGGATCATAACATACCCAGGGGCTGCGTAAACCAGTAAACTTCTACCGGTCGAAATTCAATTGAAGAATACCGCACGGAACATCCGAAGCGATTCATAAAAGACGGCAAGGACTTTGTTAAGCTTAGCGTAATCATCGAAGGCCTAGAAATTGAATGTATAAGTCGATTGTTGAACTGTATTCAAAAAGCGCTGACAGGATCAAGGTCCGGTCCAATTATTTCTAGAATATGCTGGTAGACGTCTTCCTGAATATTTTCGTGTACACTTAACAGCGCAAGCGTCGCTGCAAGTGTGCATGCAGTTGTTTCTACATGTCTGAATAAGCAACATTAGCTGTTTATGACAACGCATCAGTCCTTACCGTGACCTGCAAACATCATGACGAATACGTTTCCAACCTAAACGGGCATGTCAGATACTTTATACGGCTAGCCTTTATGAAAATTGATGACCAATTCTTCATCGCTTAGCCTGAGTTTGGCATCTTCAGCTGCGTTGGCGGATACGAGCATTGTAAAAGCATCTTTTCCCAGTTCCTCTTTAGACCGGTTTCGGACATGTTCTTGTCTCTCTGCGATCTGAATCTGCATGAAATCCATCATAGTATTGTAAGCCATGAGAGAGTCCCTGAATCTATTGGAATTATTAGAATATGATCGCAGTAAAGCTTAAAAATCCTCAAACTTTTTAAATGGCAGATTCTTAATCCAGTTTGGCATGAAAAGGGCAATGACGTAGGTGTCAGCAACAATGTGCATTGCATCTTGTATTGACATCTTTCCATCCTTTGACGTAGGCTCTTGATTCCAGTCGAATGGCAAACCGAAAGCACATCGCCCGAGATTTATTAGAGAAAGCTGTAATCGATTTAGGGTAACTTCTGAGTCATTCTGTAGAAACGAACCTTATAGGTCAACTTCTGTGCTACAGGAACGTCAACAGAATCCTTCCACGAAGCCACCATGTCCCGGTAAGTTTGAATATTTTGGGCCCAAATAAATTTATATCTGTCTTCATTAGCTCTGGCAAAGCCTCAAGACGTCAAAGCTCACAATTGATTAGTGAATGCAGGTCCCATAATTCGTCGATGCTTCCTCCAAGTGTCTCCATCTGCCGCTACAAGATTCATTCCCCACATTCTGTTCAGCCGATTTCAACTTATTGCGCATACATAGTGGCAGAAAAAAACGAACAATAGGGCCCTGCTAGCATTTTCGGGTTTAATGAAACCGGTTTTATTTCCTCCTCCTGCAACCTGCTTCGCAACGTCCAAATTTGATGTGTGAATGACGGGTGGACCGCCCATGAGCGCGATAGATGATATAGTTTCGCTTTGATATCCTTGATAGACTATTTTGATATTTCGTCTAAGGTTGAATAGTTATCGGTGATTAAAGAGTGGATCAACCAACCGCGATAGCGCCAATTCCAGGCAAACAACAATCCAGGATTCCACCATGTCACTGGCAAGAAAACGCCAAAAATGGAGAGAGACGGAAATACAATCCGCATTCCTGGCATATAGTTTACAGCCTAAATCGATTCGAGTATCAAATATATTAACACGCAGCTCCGCAAATAGAATCATACAAGAAGCTCACCCTCAGACCTTTCATAAACTGCCTTATTCTAGATATCATGAAGATAGCGAGGAGAGCCGTTGTGATGGAATATCCATTAACATCTATGTTGTGCCCGAAAAAGGCCACCTTCAACTCGGCATGGTTATAGCTTGTGAATGAGTTGAGAACTCGGGAGACATTCGCCATGGTGGCACGATGGAAGGGAGTGAGAAACGGGCGCGACTACATTTTGAAAGAGTATCATTGTGGCATCGTCATAACGTGAAGGGACTTTGTCAGCGGCCCTCGCCGATCAGCCCATTTACTTTCCCAACGGTAACTCAACCGTTGCGATACCGATAAATGATGATGGTTTCAAGTCACAAAAGTTCTCTGGTCAAGTAAAAATTTTGCCAGATTTTGTAAGACGTGCAATAGTGGACATTTCCCTTTCCCTACCAGTAAATCAAATCAAATGAATTAATTTTTGTGAAAACATGCACAACTCGCCAAACAGAATCAATTTTATAGATTTCTGGTAAGATTATTATACTCGCTCCCGCCTCACGAAACGAAGAGGAATGGGAGGCGTTTTAAGTGTGATGGTTAATATCGGTTTTACGACTCTGCCGCGCAAACCTTCTAGCGTCTCTCCGCCCCTCAGTATAGGCTCAATGCGCCAATCACGAAGAACGGAAGTTATAAAGCACACAGCTTCAGTCGTAGCAAACTTGCGCCCGATGCAGACCCGTGGTCCTGGGGTAATTTATTAGTACTGGTAAAATCGGAATAGCATATCAATATCTTGATCTTCACGTACCTACACTAAAGGCAGAGACGGTTTCCGATTCACTGTTTGTCGAATACCACCTTGACGGCCGAAACTCAAAAGGATCCTCGAAATAACGAGGATTGTACTCTAAATGCAAGGATGGTTTGTAATGTAAAAAACAGCATGTTCGTACTCACGTATTCCGACCATGTCAGCAATGACCTAGAGATTGAGTGATAAGAGAACGAATATTTATTGTGTTTAATCAACAAACCGTGGTTCCTTTCAACAACGGGGTAGACATAGTTCCTTCCGTCCCGCGAGGATTTGGGATTGTCAGGATTGTATCTTTTGTAGCTTCTCTGATGATGGCAAACCCAGCAGCTGTAATGTAGTATTAAGCCAAGTACAAAAAAAACCAGTTAATAACATACGAAATAAACGAAGCACCTCGTAAAATGCACCCCGAACCTTATTAAGTTGTTGAAAGTCATCAAATGACTATCAGGGAGTCAGAGTCGAAAGGTTAAGGGTTAGCAAACTAAACGGAAGAATGTTAGAAGAGGATGACGTACAGGTTCGCGGTCCCACCCGATAACTTCAGTAATCTGGTCGACAAGCTCGTCTTGAATATCAGGATACAAGCCCAAGAACCCAAGCATTGCGGTAAGAATTGATGAGGTCGTTTCTAAAAGTTGCTAAGTTTGAATCTATAATTATATTTCCAAGCCGTAAAAAGGTTTACCGTGCCCAGCCAATAACAAGACAAAGATGTTGCTCACCTACGGAACAATAAATATCAACATTCGAAGAACAAATAGCGAACATACGAGTTCTTCATTATCAAGTTTAAGTTTTCCCTGTTCCTGATCATTGGCACGTACCAACAGATCGAAAACGCTGGTGGCTTTCCTTGAATAGTTGTCTTCGGTCCTCCCATGCCAGTCAGCACGTTTCTCAGCAACCTGCATATGCATGAATGATGTCATTTGATTGTATGCAGCTTTAAGCCTTTTCAAACTGAAAGTCGGAGAGGTGAGATGATGTTTATAAACAAGTGGACATGGCGTACTTTTTAAAAGGAAGATTCAAGACCCATCTTGGTAGGAGAAATACCGTGTATAATTCAGCCACAGTTCTTAATGACTCTTGGACAGACAGAGTACCATCTTCCTCAATGGAGGGATCGTCCCAGCCGAAATTAAACCCAAATCCACATCTGCCAATAACAAGCAAACCAAGCTAAACTCAAGTTAGTACGTCTAGTTTGGGATAAAAGGTGAGCATTTATACTTGATTTGTAAGTCGATCTACGTCAAGAACTTCGATAGTTTTCTTGCCTGCCCATCCTTCTGCCTCAGTCATTTCTTGATATACGTTGGCAGTCTCCCTCCAGACAGCCTGATATCTTCGGTCCGCTGAATTTATCATCGGTTGGTCAACTAGTTTAGACTCACAGTGCACTATTGAATGCGGGAGCCATAATACGACGATGTTTGCGCCAGGCATCGCCGTCAGCAGCAAGTAGATTGATTCCCCATATTCTGTTTAACGGGCGTAAACAAACATCAAACAGGTGCCTTTGGAAATGACATCATTTACTTACTGCGTGGATCGACTAATAAGGCTAGGCTTCTTGAAATCAGATTTTTGGCCTTGCATTCCGGCAATTTGCCTGCAAATGTCCAGATTGGAGGTGACGATGGTGGGCGAACCGATCAGGAAAGGGACCACGGAGACAGTTTCGCTCTTGTCATAGACTTTCAAGGAAATTGGAATACAGTGAGTCTGTAAATTAAATGTGCTTACAGTGATGGCGCCAGAGCCACACAAAGTCGAGTCCGGGATTCCACCAGTATGTTGGGAACAACGAGCCTGGTACGTCTAGTGGGGCAAATGGAACACGAAGACCGGGGATGTAGTTGACACACTGCAATACAAATTCAGGGGTAAAAATTTGAGAATGTTGACTGACTCACGCGCAAGCCATACGACAGTTTTGTGATACAGAATACGATGACACTGGTTAGTGCAACTAAGCATAAGCTGATGATAATGCTGACTCTGATTTCATAGTCGAGGAAGGAAACTTTCAAGTAAGGTGGAAAAGCACTCATGATTCCTGAGCTAGCAAAACCTCAGCAGTAGTTGCGTACGAAGACCTGAGGAACAAAAGTCGAAAGCGGTGTGGTTTACAATGGCGAAACATGCTTGGGCGGTCAAAGTACAAAAATAGAACCCAACGGAACCACTTGCTCGACCATGTGACAACCCTTGATGACAACCCTTGATGAATTCTAAGTCGCATTCAAGTTGAAAATTACTATAAAAACCAGGTAAGTTATAATAACAACTCCACAAGCTACCAAGAAGGTTAACATGTTCACGCTTGGAAGTGAAATAAACAGAATACATAAGCTCTGGTGCTCACGGACGCTGGCGCCTCACAAAACGAACAGGAACATGTTCTAACGTCAGCGTAAGAGCTAAGATCGGCTTCATCACTCGTGCACGCCAGTCCTCTGTCGTCTCTCCATCTCGTAGGAGCGGCTCAATGCGCCAATCGCGAAGGACCATCGTCAAGAAGCACACAGCCTCCGTCGTAGCGAACTTGCGTCCAATGCAGGCGCGTGGACCTGAATCAATATTAGTGCGTAGAATTGGTGGTGCCAACGTGACGTTTACATACCAACACTGAACGCGGAGAACGCTTCTGACTCACTCGTTATCGAATACCAACGGGATGGCCTGTACTCGAAAGGATCGTCGAAATAACGAGGATTATATTCTGAGTGTAAGACGTGTATCAGTGACACAACTCTGTAAATGGGCACTTGCTATAGCACTCACGAAGACCAATCATGTCCACGACGACCTAGATATTTAAATTTAGATTTGAAACAGATGCAGATGTAATTTCAACCGACCGTAGCTCCTTTTAACAACGGGATCGAGGTATTTCCTTCTACCCCACGTGGATTTGGCACTGTCAAAATAGTATCTTTTGTGGCTTCTCTGATCAAAACGTATGCCGCAGCTGGAGTCGAGTTATTAGGCCTATATATACTCGACGCTGTGGAAAGACATACGAAACATGCGGAGGGCTTCATAAAATGCAGCAAGGACCTTGTTCAGTTGCTGATAATCTTCGAATGACTAGGAGTGATTTAGTCAACATGTTATATGGAGTGATCTCGAGATACAACGCACAGGATCACGATCCCAACCGACAACGTCGATAATTTGCTCTAAAACTTCATCTTGAACGTCTCCATATAAGCTCAAGAACCCGAATGTGGCTGCAATGGTTTGTGCGGTCGTTTCTGGAAGCCGTGATAAGTTTTAGGGGAAACGGAGGAATGAAGAGCCTACCATGCCCAGCGAACAACAAGATAAAAATGTTGCCCACCTAGATGGTAAAGGGTTCATAAGCCCATTCGGTAATATAGGATGATAAAAATCTTACCAGTTCCTCGTCGCTGAGTTTGATTTTGCTATGCTCCTGCTCATTGGCATGAACCAACATATTGAACGCGTTAGCTGTCTCTTTGGCATAGCCCTCGTCGCTCTCCCCATGCAACTCGGCTCGTTTCTCGACTACTTTGGTGTGCATGAAAGATGTGACTTGATCATAAGCAGCTCCAAGCCGTCTCAAGCTGAAAGGCAGGTGAGGTTTCTCCGCCGCATATATATACTGACAAAACGACGCACCGTTTAGAAGGAAGACGCAAGATCCATTTGGGTAGTAACAATGTCAGGAATGAATCGGTTACAATTCTCATTGACTCTTGCATCGACGGCTTGCCATCTTTCCCCACGACAGGATCGTCCCAATTGAAATTAAACCCGAATCCACATCTGCCGATAATTAATAAAGCAAGCTGGAAAAATATCAGTTATTCGGTAATTCTCAATGACAGTGGATTTCTTACTTTATACGTGAGTCGCTGTACTTTTGGGATTTCGACTGTTTTCTTGGCTGCCCACCCTTCTGCCGCAATCATTTCGTGATATGTTTGGATAGTCTCTGTCCAGACAGCCTGGTACCTCAGAAACACTAAATTTTCTCTTCGCGTGCCATATATTACCACACTCACAATGAATTATTGAATGCAGGACCCACAATGCGGCGATGTTTACGCCAGATTTCGCCTTCAGCTGCGAGTAAATTCATTCCCCATATTCTTTATCAAAACCATAAGTAAGGCATGGATGCTCAAGTTTGGAAAGTCTCACAGTAAAGCTTGACTGGCGCTTTCGTCTTTAATAAAATCAGACTTGTGGCCACCCGCTGCAACTTGCCTGCAGACATCCAAATTGGAGGTGAAGATAGTCGGAGGCCCACGGAGGAAAGGAATAATTGAAACGGTTTCGCTTTTGCTATAAACTTTCCTAAAGGTTAAAATTGAACAATAAAGAAAGTATTCGCTTACAGTGACGCCGCCAGAGCCATAAGAAATCAAGTCCTGGATTCCACCACGACGTTGGGAGCATTGCGCCTGGTACATCGAGTGGATAGAAAGGAATGCGCAGACCTGGTGTGTAGTTGATGGCCTTGAATGTAAGGGTCAGATGTGACTTTAAACTCGATTAATCAACTTACACGTAGACCATGGACTAGTTTCTTGATGGAAAGTATAATAAGGGTGGTAAACAGGATAGTGCAAATACTAGTGAA
>JASFDA010000125.1:0-30936 GCA_036936965.1 Cystoderma amianthinum
GAAACCTTAGCGTAGGGTTTCATTGACGCGTCTTTTATTGATCGGCTTACTGCCAACCTTTTTGCAAACCGCTGTAATATCCAACAGAAGCATCTAAAAAGTACAAACTATTAATATTGTGAGTTCAGCGCAAAATGTTCTAAGGTAATACTTATGCAACTTGAAGTACAGCGACACGAGAATATGTTTAACAGGTTGATAATTCAATTATTCTAATGCGCATATGGCTTCTCTAATACCCTCCCTTAATTTATGACACCACTCAATGCCGCCAAGTCGTTGCGTTTCAAACTCTGGCAAATCACAGCCTCCTTCATCACGCCAACCAGCCTCCAAAAAGTGCCGCAGCCTGCCTTCCTTTTTCATCAAGGATAAGCGAGCCGCGTCGTTTTTGTCAGCCCCAAATCCGCAGATGGACAGTGCAACGCGTGGCGGTACTGTAATCCGTCCAAGCTTGAAGCAGTAAACAGAGATCGCCACACAATGCAAAACTGTTCCGTCTGATCTCACGGAGCGCCGCTTATACGGAGCAGCTGGACTAACTTCTGTTTTACTAATAGGGTCAGCTCCTTTCCCAGAGGCTGAACCTCCAGGATATGTAACAAATTCTGATAAGAGGTAGATCTGTTCGAGGAGAGTGAGCAAAAGGCTGCCAAAAAATAAAAGTCCCAACCCATTTATCATCCCAGCCGCCGATTTTAGAGCGAATTTCATATCTTGAAAATATAGGAATTTCTGAAACGAAGAGATAGTCCGCACCTAAAATTTCCGTAATCAGTAATAGCATAGAGAAGATATGGGGATTCTCTGACCGGCTAGAGGAATCCAGCCTCCCTCCTGTGTGAAACAGGCCAAGTTTGTTGCGCATATTTCAGCCCTCGCGAGGTCAAGATTCTATGGGAACATTTTAGTTCCCATTAACTACACTGTATAGAGGGGATGGCGGGCATACCTTTGCATAGGAGGAATTTGACAGATGGAACAGAAAATCGCAATCGTCGGGTCCTGCCCAACATTTATAAACGGACAGAGTTTCAAAAGGGCTTTGTGAAGTCTGCATATTATGATTCTTCACCGACGGGCGGTGCATTAAGGAAAGTCGATCGCGTATGCTCCTCATTACTAAATGACGGAGGACGCGCACTATTTTATAAAAATTAGTGGATTATTCAAGAAACCCCAGTTATAAACCTACCATGCCAGACGAGTGGGAAACTGCGAGCATTAATAAACAGAAGGGCTAAAAGCAGCCATTGGCAGTGAAAGCGAAAGGATGAAAGGAACAGCGCTTGACGCAGAGTCGCAATGAGGGCTTTGCCCAGCTGGCGACTGGAAGAAATGATAGTTACTGACATTCTGACTTGACGAGTTCAATTGGAATTATCTTCCTAAATATGTGTCACTAAACGCTGGTGGGCCACCGTGATATCGACCGGTATGATACAATAGATCTGAGATTTAGCCATAGTGGAATCTTGCTCCATAAGACAGCATATAACAGCCGTATCCTATCCTCTTGATGTTTGGTACAAGCCGGGGAGAGCATGAAACTTCAAAGCTTCAACTTTTTTTACCCATGTTAAGGATCCCTGTCATACGTCAGGAGATAATTGAACACTGTTACAAGCAATCCGAAATCTCGATTGAGCTGTATGATGCAGATTACCGGCGAAATACCAATAAGAATCGTTATATTTAGCCATACTATGTTTGACTTGCGGATTTCGCTGTTCATCAATCAGGACTGTGAGACTTAGTACCAGCCAAGATAATACCTACCAATGCCTATCAATCCAATGTGATCTATTGATTTACTGATACTCCACGTCGTGCTGGCGGCTGTGAGACGCCGCTCACATACCATGTTGCGCGAAACCGGTTGTATTCTCATTGTGAGCTCTACATCAACGGACCTCTGTTTCTGGGTCAGAGCGTTTCCGCCTCGTACCACTGATCCGCGTTCATAGTCCCCTTGCCATAAGTACATGTTACTTATAGGCCCATATAGAAACAAGTTATCACCTACACCGTGGAAAAAAAGGCCCTTACCTCCGTTTACCATTCGTGTCGACGTTGTTACATGTAGCATATGGCGGAATTATTGAAAATATGCCAGTGTTCCATTCCCGGGATAACCCCGGCCCATCACCGGTCCACTAAGTCCACGAATTGTCACGATTGATGAGGGTGAAGACTTTGAGGGAACTTGAAATTACCAAAATTGAACATGGATGATTTCAAAGCCACTAAAGTTCTTTGCTTGCGCGCTACTGCACTAACAGTAGTTAATGGACATATGAACAAACTATGTACTGGCCAATTACATTTCTCTACGAACAAACTATGTACTGGCCAATTACATTTCTCTACGAACAAACTATGTACTGGCCAATTACATTTCTCTACGAACAAACATTAGCTATCCACTTAGTCACCTTTTCTGTGCTAGGCCCAGGTTTATCATGCGAGGCGAACTCGGCCAATATTTCATTATGAGAAGCCCCATCCTGCACAAATACCTCAAACTTGGCCTTTGACCCCATTCCTTTCTGCATCTTCTCTGCAGCAGATACAATGTCGTCAAGCATGCACTCGCCAGTTGCTGTAGTGATTAAAACATTACTAACGACCTTTTCAAGGCCGTTCCACCACTCAGCGGGAGCCTCAGCAGGCTCAAACCAGTTACCATCATCGCTATGTCCGCGAGATTTTTTAAGGAAACCTGCCCATGCAAGTAGTGCTGGGGTGGGCATAAGATCTGTCGCAGCGTTCGCGTGAAAAGAAGGAGCCGCGTCGGAGAAAGTTAACCAGGGGGACAGCATAGCAGCTCCAGCCAGGGGCACAGAAAGTGCCGGGATAGGGTCGGCCGCAGGGTGGGGGTGTAACATGTGCCCAAGCAAGAAAGCAATTTCATGTCCTCCGACTGAGTCTCCGACGAGGACGATGTTAGATGGATTGATGCCCTGATTTATGATGTGTGTAAACGCAGCTACGACCTGTCGAAGCTGCTGCGGCCAGGGCGCAAAGTTTACAAGGCCTAAATAAAGTTGGTTGAGAATATGTACACCCCGCTCAGGAGGCTCATACTGACTATATTCAACAAACGCGACGCTGATGTCAATGTCATGCCGTTTTCGCATCTGTGTGCGCCAATAATCGACCATATTGAAGTGCGCTTCAAGAGCGGGTATAACGTATCCGCCACCTAATTGGATGGTAAGTGTAAGCGTTAGTAGGGACGCGGAAACTGCAGCTCACCATGAAAGAACAGCATCACCAAGCTTGATGACTTGGGCCCTATCCAGTGAATAGATGCTCCTTGGCCGACATCTTCATGGATAACGTCAAGTTTTTCTTTGTGGCACTTGATGAAATTCTCATATGCAGCACCGACGTTTGGCAACACCCATTGCATTTGACGAAGGGTGCTGTTTGGACATATGGTCTGGACAAATGTGCGCCATAGCTTGCGTCGCAAGGAATATTTTGATTTACTGAAAGGGTAAAGTAGCGCTTGGACTACTAGTACAAGCCCTAAATTTTTTTCGGTAAGAACGAAGACACTATATGATTCCTGATGCTGAGCTCACCAAGACGAAAAAAGCGGGCAAGTAAGGGGAGAAGCTCCAGGAGGGTGATGTTTCCATAGGTATTCGAAAAATTCATTTGGTAGTGGTTTCAGTAACTCTTGATCCAAAATTCGCGTCAAAACGATATCTCGAGAAGCACATTTTAACGGTGTATTGCTGTTGGCAAAACACTTGAATCTTGATTGGAATCTTCAGCAACACATGAACGTTTGAAAACAACCATTGTGGGAATCGGCGACCGGATCACCGAGATCATTGTTCTGTTGATTCTCCTGACTTGCCATACAACATTGCAATGCTTCCATGAAACAACGTGCTTTGATGAACGAACCCATATCCCCGCTTTATAAGGTCTGCGTCTCGTGTTTCGCGATGACGGAGTCATTAGAACTCACAAAACGACACTTCTCACAACTCAAAAAATCTGGGTACTATGCTTCCAGAGTCTACTGAAGTGCTCATTGTCGGCGCTGGCCCAGCTGGACTTGCATCTGCTATCTCTTTGTTCAAAAGCGGTGTCAAGAACATCACTATCGTCGATGCTCAGGAAGCTGGGCAGAACACCTCCCGTGCAATTGTTATCCATGCTCAGACAGTAGAAGTACTTTGCTTTCCCCCTTCATCAACTGAAATGCCCAATTCTTATCAAGTTTATAGGATTTGAACGCTATGGGGTGTGCGCACCAGCTCATTGAACGGGGCAATCACGCTCAATACATGAAAGTTAATGTGGGCCAAAAACCTCTTGTGAAAGCAAATTTCGATACTCTCAAGGATCGCACACAGTTTCCATACGCGCTTATCATCTCTCAGTCGGAGACGGAACTGATTCTCCTGGACATATTGAAAACCTTTGGTATCCAAGTCGTTCGACCGCTTCGCGTATCTAACTTGGAAACTGCACCTGGCGGAATCAAGGTTATCTTCGAAACAGGTGAATCTATTAAAGCCAAATATGTTGTCGGAGCGGATGGCTCACGCTCTACGGTACGCATATTATAAACATATTTGATGTATAATGTTCAATCTACCACATAGGTCAGACAATTAGCGGGAATTCCTTTCAAGGATCCGTCCAATGGTCAAGACCCCCATGGAGAGATCAAAGCGAAATATCTCAACTCAGATAGTACAAAGTTCGGCCATAGCTTTATCATCGCAGACGTACATCTCTCAGATAAAGCTCCCCAATTCATCAGTTCCGACTCCCTTTCTACGTTCCTTGGGCCGCTTGGCCTTCTTCTTGTCGTACCTCTTCCTCCAGCAAAAGATGACCCGGATCGTAAACCAATTTATCGCGTGTCTTGCCCTCCAGAGAAAGATGCTACGACAGTCACTTTGGAGTATCTGCAGAATGCAGTGAATGCTGGGCTCGGACTACCGAAGGCTCAGGCTCCAACTATTGAGAAAATTCTGTGGTCATCGCGCTTCAGGGTGCGTTCTGCTGTTGCAAAAAGCTTTCACAGGCGCGTTGGTGAAGGGATTGTACTATTGGTAGGAGACGCGGCTCACGTTCACAGTCCCGCAGGTCCGTCTTCTCTCAACTTATAGAAACAAAAAAAACTCCCTTTATTGACCAATCTACTAGGTGGACAGGGTATGAACTTAGGGATTAGAGACGCCATACACCTTGGAAGGGTTCTATCGTCCATCATTGAATTTCAGAAATCGGAAGCTTCATCTGAAGCCGTTGAAGCCTTCTCGGAGAATGTCCTAACTGCTTTTTCGCGCGAAAGGAGGAAGCTTGCGAAGAAGGTCATCAAGATGACTAAGCTCATGACCTGGGCGACTGGATTGAAGACTATTCCTGCTCGGTCAACGAGAAACGTTGTTTGGAAACTTATGGGATCAACTACACTTGTTCCTAATCGATTAGCATTTCAGCTGAGCGGCCTACCACCAGCCTAATTACTGACTGAAAATATACCTTACCTGTCAAAGTTTTTTTCATTAATAGAATTTGTTTAGTCATCGTACCTGATTTTGTTTGCCACATTGCAATTTCTATATTTAAAATGTGCCTTCATTAGAATTTACCCCATTTATAAAAGCAATGTGCTCTAAAGTTACAAACAAAAATAAAATTCAAAAGGTATGGGCGGGAGGATGGGAGCTGACAAAATTGTGTAACTTGTTACATGAAATTGACATTGGGGTGCATTAAAATCCTCCCACCCAATTGGAACAAGATGACAGATGGACAGAGCCACGTACAGTGAAAGGAAAAAAGGAGCTGATGTTGAAAATTATGGCGAATGCCGGAAAGTGAGACGCAATCTCATGCTGTACTGTCCATACTGCTACCTCATCGTGGACATCCGAGTAGCACACTGTCAAATCTACAGAACCACGATGTCCGAATGGGCGTATCGTTATCGTAAATTTATGGTACCGAGGCTTCGGAAGACCCATGAAACTGTTAGACTGGCTATGTCGGTCACTCAAGATCCTCATTCTTTTCTATCATTAGCCTGAGCGCAAGTAATGTTTGATCGAAGCGTCTACGTTGGTGATAGATGGTACGACTTTCCTACAGTAATGGTTATATCGGAGATATAGTGACTCGTGTATTCGATCTTCGGGTAGGGTCATTCACCATAACTTATCTTCAAAGGGGGTTATCAAGTCATGCACCGAGCCATCATTTCAGATACTGCGGCCAAAGGATGATTGTCGGTATCTTAAGCCGAGCTGCTATCTCACTTACCCAAGCTGGTCAACACTGGTCTTTGAGGGGAATAACCAATGGTAAAGATGGAGTTGAATAAGCGCCAAGGCATGTCAAGGTAAACTTAACAACAATGGATCGAACATAATCTAATCAGTGATAATCCCGACTCACAAGGCGAATTGCTAAAAGGACATTTGGTTATTTGTCAGAATTTTCCCGTGCGTGAAAGGTGTGTATGATTCAAGCTGCCAACACAGCAGGCAGCAGGAAGCATCGTCCAGTGCACAATCCGTGAGAAAACGTATATCTTAAAGCTCTGCCCCGCGGGATATTGGGGTAGAAACATTTTGGGTCACAAACAGCTGATGGGAGAGTGAGGCTTCTTGCATTGCAATCACTCATCGTCCAGTTTCACATGACTATTCAACAGACTGACCCAAAGACGGAGAAATCAAGTGTTATAGGAGGTTTCTAGAGATATCCGTACACAGCATAATAATATGAAGGAAAGCGATACCAGTGTTCAAAGAATCGAGTATACACGCCAGGCTTCGTTAGGCGATATAGATCCCAATTCTAATCATTTTTCTTTTCGACCCAAGTTGCAGCAGGCCGAATTCCCAATCCACTCTAAAACCATTTAATAAATCAATGAACATATCACAACAGAAAGGATAATAACCCACCTCCTCGTAGACACCTCCAAGCCACTCAATATTGTCAATTGAGTCTTGAGGATGCATCCACGCTTGGGGGGTGTACCCTTGAACCTTGTCCACGAAAGCTTCCAGTTGAAATCGATAGCTAGAACATCGGTTAACAACTGACATCTCGCTAGCAACGGAAGATAACACGTACGTGGACCACCATTCTTCTCCAGGTTTTACGGCGGTAGAGCTCCTCGGATGGACGTAATGCTTTTCAACTCTGGCAGGTTGAGAAGTAGGTTGCACCGTGATAGAATGGAATACATGTGGAACTGGGAAGACATTCAGACGAATGCTGCCACCTTCAGCATTTACCGTAACCCCGAGACGAGGCATACTGGGAATCATTCCAAATGGACCCCAGCCTGCAAGTTGTAAATCGCATGTGACTTCAGCAGTTTTATCGCCCGGGAAAGCGAGCACTGCCGTGATACCGTTGTCGATGCGTGGATCATTATGGTATACAGATGTCGGCTTCGAGGAGATGATGCTTGTGGGATTACCGCCGATGAGGTAGCGCGCGACAGAAATGACATAGCCTGTTCATATTGTAAGTTGTCTTGCGGATACATCAATCAGGCTTATGAACGTACCTCCGCCATCCATGAAGCCTCCCCCTCCTAATTCGTACTGGTAGCGAATGTCATTGTAAGACATGATACCCTTGGGAATGCATAGGTCGGCCTTAATGCTCTTGATTGCGCCGAGCTCACCAGATTGAAGAATTGCCTTCACCCGTTGGATGGCTGGGTGGAATCTGAAACGAGGTTGTCAATTTTACAATGGTTGACCTCGGCCGAAGGCTTACCGATAATGAAACGCCTCGAGGAGTACGAGACCCTTCTCTTCAGCATATTCAAACATTCTCACCGTCTCAGATTTGACGTCAGCGCTCGGCTTTTCGAGTAGCACATGTTTTCCAGCCTGGAGGGCTTTCATTGTCCATTCAAAGTGCAGCGCGTTAGGCAGCTGTGCAGACTTGAGAACAGGGTTAGAATAAGTAAATGTTAAGCTCACTGGAATATAGACTGCATCGATAGAAGGGTCGTCAAGGAGCTCTGATTCGAATAAATTACAACCGTTATTAAGATTTTAAAAGACACCTACGTTGATAGGCGTCTTGGCCCCAATATACTTGTGGAATTGAATGCTTTTGTGCAAACTTCCTGCCTTTTGTTTCATCTCTTGAAGCTATAGCAGCAACAATAACGTCTGGATGTGTGATGGCAGGTGTAACGAAAGCGATTGAGGCAATATTAGCAGCACCAAGGATTCCAAATTTCAAGGCATCGGGAGATTTCTTCACAGGCGTGGGAAAAGCGCCTTTAAAATTGCGCCAGAAGAAAGAAGTTGCATGCCAGACGAAAGACATCGATTTGGTGTCGATTTTCCTGTGAGGCCCTAGTAGATATGTTTTTTGAAAACAGGGCTATCGGCCTAAACTCGAAAAGACGACGACGACGACGAAGGTTGTAACCAACAAAGTGTGAACATTCGATGCTCCAACATGGCCGGGTGTTCCGTTGATGTAGAAGATCGGAGCAAAAGGTTGCAGGGGTTATTAACGATAATTATAGCCTCACAGCTTAACCGAGATTCAAACCCTTGGAACTTTGTCGTGTGTCACAAGATTAGTCAACGTTCTATGTTACCGGCAATAAGCAATGCTTCTTCACTCATAGCCAATAATAGCACTAATATTCTCAGCAGCACACCAGCAGGACTACATGATGGTCAAAAGGTTCAACATTTTGTTCCCCCTTAACACCTTCCCTTATCTCCCATGTCTTCCCTGAAGTCAGAGTCACCCGACATAATCTACAGTCCGAGAAAGGGTGCAGCATTCTGGCTTACCTTTGTCGCTGTTATCGTTTCCATCTTCCTCTCGGCACTAGACTTGACTGCTGTTGCCACAGCCCTTCCCACCATAACCCAGAAACTCAATGGCGGGGACAACTTTGTCTGGGTTGGTTCTGCTTATGCACTTTCAAGTACAGCGATATTGCCACTTAGCGGTCGTCTCGCTGACATTTTCGGACGCAAACCCATCATGCTCCTATCAATTGCGTTTTTCGCCCTGGGAAGCGCATTGGCAGGAGCCGCACAGAATATGAATATGATGATCGCAGCTAGGAGTACGATTATGCCAAAATCTTTTTTATTGACCTGATTCTGACAAACGTTCGTTACACAGCCATTCAAGGTATCGGGGGAGGAGGTATTATCAACCTCGCAGAAATTATAACTTCCGACCTTGTCCCCTTGTCCGAACGTGGACTCTATCAGGGTATTCTCGGTTTGACTTGGTCATTTGCATCCGGAATTGGTCCACCGATTGTAACTTGTTTCTTCTCTATGTTTTTCCTGTCGTAATTAATTTCTCAAATTAGGGAGGAGCTTTTACCGAAAAGGCGACCTGGCGCTGGCTTTTCTGTTCGTGTTGACAATAAATTTTCAACTCTTTAACTCACCTACTACATTAACCAGACCTTAATTTGCCGCTATCTGGCATGGCATTCGTCCTCGTCGTCTTGTTCCTCAAAGTGCGCACTCCCCCAGGTTCGATTTCATCGAAAATGGCCCGCGTTGACTGGCTGTAAGTCCTATCACACTTTCAGTTCTTTCTATACATATTCATGTCGTCTTGTTATCCAGTGGAAATCTCATCATCATCACTGGAGCAACTCTTGCCGTCATTGGACTCACATGGGGTGGAGGCCGCCACCCTTGGAATTCTGCAGCTGTTCTCGCACCGTTAATCATTGGTTTTGCTTTGGTTGCTGCCTTCATTTTCTATGAAGCCAAGGTGCCAGAAGAGCCGACGATTCCGTGGGAGGTCATCTCAAATCGTACCAGCTTTGGCGGGTAAGCTTAAATAGCGGGGGTTTGGTGTACAATTCATGACCATGCTTTTTCCAGGTACATGGCGACTTTAATTCACGGCATTACTAGTATTTCCATCATTTGTATGTCTCCATCTCTGACAAAACAGTTTTTTGCTGATTACTTCAAAGACTATATGCCTGTATACTTCCAAGCTTGCCTACTTGCAACGCCTCTCAGGTCCAGCGTTGACATGTTTGCAACTGCGCTCGTTATCGCACCTTTCGCTCTTGTCTGCGGGTCTGTCGCTATCTCTTACATTTGTGTTTCAATTATAATTGACAAGCGAAAATTTATAGCATCATGGTGCAAGTCATGAATAAATACCGCCCAGCTAATGCTATTGGATGGATTCTTACGATTGTTGGTTTTGGGCTAATGAATCTCCTAAAGGCTACGAGTTCCATTGGGCAGTGGGTCGGCTTCCAGTTTGTGGCAAGTGCGGGTACAGGAATGATTGTACGTTCAATTTCATAAAGACTCGATTTTTTTTTTCACTTAACAAATTAATAAATAGTTCGCCGGGACGATATTCCCCATTCTGGCTCCTCTTCCCGTCAGTCGGACTGCGAGTGCTCTCGGTTTCTTTGCTTTCCTTCGCGCATTTGCTCAGGTACGTATGAGGTCCATAAGATATTTGGTCACTGGATAACACCTCCGGCAGACATGGGGCATTACAATCGCCAGCACAATCCTTCAAAACCAACTTAAGCAGAATCTCCCCGCTGAGTTCGTCGCGCAGTTCCCTCAAGGTTCAGAGATTGCCTATGCAGCAATTCCCACAATCCGTGGACTTTCTAATCCGTTACAGCTTGAAGTGCGTGAAGCATTTGCGACCAGCATGAGCGTCATTTGGAAGGTGATGATTGGGATTTCTGGTCTTGGGCTTCTTACGATCCCGTTGTTACGTGAAGTGCCTATGACCCAGGGCACTGACGAAAACTTCGGACTTAAAGAAAGGGCCAAGGAGGAGGAGGCTAGTGGTGAAAGCGGTCTGGCTGTTGATTCGGATAAAAAAACATGAGGGTTAACTTAGACTAGATTCTTGACTTTCACGTGACGTTGTTTAGCCACTTTCATTAATATCCTTTTCCCACAAACAAGTACATACAATGACAAATATTATCCCAAGTGTCATACTATTATTACTATTTTGTCAGGCGACAGTCTCGTTAACCAAACTCCAGTTACAAAATTTGAAAAGACAGTCGTTCTCTGATTGTACTAGAAGTCCGGGACTGTGTTAAAAACTGCCCTCAGCGCAGTGTAACCCCGCAACTGGCCGATCTTGATTCAAAGAGGGATCTTCAATATCCCACCCGTCCATACATCCATCTATCCATGACTCAAATTCCATCCTGGTTTATGTAAATGAAAATCAAACACGATGCCAAATTTCCGAGGCTTTACCGATCGCCTTTCATGTGTAAAAACTGCAAGGGCCAAGGAACTGCTGCGTCGGCTTGATGAAAGATGGTTGCGCAAGTTTACGTGACAGTGGACACATGTACGTACGAAACAATATTTGAGCGCATTGCAGGATCGTTCGGATAATTATGCACAGGATGTTTGATCTCCATCTTATTCTTCGTCCGGCATGGCTCCATTGAGTGCGGGGTTTGCATTGTTGGGATGATTGAAGGCGGAATCAAACCCTGAGTAAGTCACTAACTGAGTTGCCTAGTACGTTTGATCGTCACGCGTCATCGTACAGAATCATAGGCTATTCTCCCTTCAGCCCCAATGGTCGTGAATGTGAGACTTGATTGAAGGCGAGAACGAAACCAGAATATCCTACATCCATTCCGATGCCAACGAAGTTTATTTTGAGGAACATCTGGTCTCCGCCGCTACATTGTGCGCCACAAATCCATACCACGGCGCTTCCAATGCAGGGTAGTCTCGCCGTTTCAGTTTAGAGGGTAGATAGGAATGAACGGCGGGCAATGTTCATGCTCTACACAAGCGGCAATGTAAAGTGTTCTTCATTTCGAAAGTTGCTTCTTCCAAAAATTATTGATAGATTTCAAGTATAGAATTTTAAATTTAGACAGAATTGTTTTTCTGACACAGACTATCTATGTAACACTCCCGAATATCATACGCCTATATCACTCGCTTTCTCAGCGTGGCTACAACGGTCAAAGGATAACGGAAAATCGTTGCCCTCATATTCTCAACGCCGTCCATAAATTTCTCCGAGTCAAATGTCGGCGCGAATTTGAAGTCATATGCAAGCATCAGCCTAGTTGCGACGATCTGAAGTTCTTGAATGGCGAGGTTTCGCCCGAGACATCCAAACGCGCCTGGAGCGCAGCGGTAAAAAAAATACACGAGAGTAGGGAAGTCAAAAACGCACCAAAAGAGAATGACATAATAGCTGTCTTGCGCGTTATCGTACCAGGGCCTAATCCATCAGGAAGCCAACGCTCCGGCTTATAAGCCATTGGTTCCGGATAGAAGTTTTCTTCCGAAGTCTCTTGGACATAAGGATTCACGCCGACAATCATGCCTTCGGGGATATATGTGCCCTCGATCACCATGCCACCCTTTGGTGTTACACGAGGTAATCCTGGCAGAGGGGTCCCAAGGCGGAGGGATTCGTTGACGACAGCATTGAGGTAAGGAAGAGAAGCTAACGTGCTATTGCTGATATGTTCGTCTGGGTCAGAGAAATTTGCGTCTAGCTCTTCTCTTAGGCGCTCGTAGGCGTGCTTGTTGGAAATCAACAGGTAAAACATGTAAGTAAGAACCCCAGATGTGGTATCAGATCCTGACATTGTGAATATTGAGCAGATGCTGGGGAATGATGCTAAAGAACTAACCAGCCTGGATAGCAAAAAGAGTGTCGATCCTGCGGTCAGCAAAATTCAATCCCGTCATGGAGGAATGATGTTCAGTCTGCAAATTTTGACAGGTTAGACAAAAAATTACAAGCATTTGTGTTCCGAGACAAACCAAATGAGAAACAAGATCGGTCGAACTCGCACTACTGTCCTGTTCGCGACGAATAAGCAGTTTTTCAGCAGCTCTTTCTAGAGTTCTGATTTTTCCAATAACGGGGAAGTAGGTAAGTATGTCGAAAAGTGAGGGGACTTCTCCAAGGCTTCAAGTAACAAAATTAGTCCTGTAAGATCGCACACATAAGGGCACTTGCTTACGACTCAAAGAGGACCGTGGCTTGCTGGCCACTCTCGACAAGCTCTTCCGGATCACCATCTTGCATCAATTCCTGCAAGAAGAAGTAACCCCACCGTTCAGAAACTTCATATATTATCCTACTTACCAGACGATTAGACCCTCCGAATGTCAAATCACCCTGAAGTGCAATACTAAACAAGGGAACAACACTCCGAATATAATAAGATACCGACCATCACATCATACGACCATTGTTGGATGGCTTCCCCTAAATTAACAACGCCACTTGGACCCCGGCGGGAATTTATGCAGGTCTTGAGTCCGAATGTACGCTTCTCGATAACTGGTTTGTATTGTTCTAGTCTAAAAATAATCCTGTTAGTCCTAGTTTGTTCCAGACCTTGCTAGGACTCACGCCTGCGGAGTGAAAGCTCCTGCCCAAAGTCGTTTTCGCACGTTATGTTCACCCTTGGATCGCATGAAGAAAAGTCCATTTCCTTCCATTCGTCCTGGGATGTATGCGTCACTTTTATCGAGAGCACCAGCTGCCGCGTAAATTGGACCAATAGCCTCATGAGAGTTAATTGTCAAAGTGTTAGGACCTGTACGCAAGTGGTTAGCGCCAGTGACAATATATTGACATGTCCAAGAACATACCTGTACGGACGAACTTCCCATATTTCTTGTGCAGCGCGTCAATGTACAGGTGGCGCTTCCCAGACCAGACAATATACAATAATCTAAGACTTGTGAGCTTGTTAATGAACGGCCCAGGGAAACCCCACAAAGGGTGAAAAGGGGAAAGTCGGTATGTAACTGTGGCCAATATGATGGTACAGATGTGATAGAAGATCGCCAAAGCAGAAAGCCGAGAAGAGGTCAAAATGCCTAGCCCTAGAGTTATCTTGTAGGCGGTAAAGATAGTAATAAAAAATGCTGTCTCGAGCACCACCGCAACATCTCCCCGTAGGACTTTCTTGTGCAGAAACACTGTGGACAGCTGCAGGGAATAAGTTGTATACCATCGTCAAGAATTAAATTACTCACTAGTCCGGCAGCGATCCATGGGTAAGGCATCCCAGCGTGTAATTGAGAGCTGGGGGGCCATAAAACTGACAGAGGACTTTGCATCATGATGTTTGTAAAAAGTTAGGCAGGGGGGAAATGAATCACGATAAAATGGGTTTGACCTGATAAAAAAGTGTTCTTAGCGCTTGTAGTAAGGCCATTGAGATACCACCTTTGCTGTTTAGTTTCGTTACCGCAAGATGGATCGGAAACTCTACCCTAGCTTACGGGTGACATCAATTTTCCTCTTTGTCATTCTAAAGTTGCCAACTTTGATCTTTGATCGGTTCCGTTCAGGCCCTGAACAAGTTCGGAGTTAATAATAGATTTCAAGTTTCAGGGTAGGTTTTTCAGGGTTGACATACTTGTACATGTACAATTCAGTTTCACTAAATATTGACGGCAGGTTGATACCGTACACTTGCCGTACACATCAGTAACGATTTGATCTAAACCCGTAGAGTCCGACCCGTCAATATGTATCCTTTTCCATGTGGACATGGTACTTCTTATATGTCTGCATCAACCGGAGTTCTCGCTTGGCACTTTTCAAGATCGGTGGTTGATGCGATTTTCCAGGGTTTGAAACACAATCACTTCATTCTCAAGCTTTAGTCGTACAGCAGGAAATTGACAAAGGAATATCAAAGAAGCCATAGCCATGCTGAAATATTGTAAAACTCCACTGTGATATGTCAACTGTGTAGCAACCCCAGACGTATTGGCATATTTTCTCAGTATTTCAATGAATCGGAAGCAATATGACACCGAATGCCACTGATGTGATCCAGTGAAAGTTATGAGCTGTGTTGACATCAATCGGAAGCAACAATGCTTATCGTCAGGTTTGGCTTCGAAACTGAATTGTAACATTGCTGGGAGATTGGCGCCTGCTGATAGTGTCTCACAAGAATAGACTGACACTCTGTTATGGGAGGCCGCCCGACATATTGTGATGACCAAGTCATGAAATTCTATTTGCTACTTTTTCAACGTTTCAATGAGTCAAGGGTTCAGCATTGGATAGTAAGATGGGGATGGGACGTATATGGTAGCAAAGCATTTCTCATGTCACCGTTCTGTGGAAATATCCACGACAGGGAAATGGATATGGGGGGTTAACCTACCACAAATCGGGCCATCTAAAATCCAGATGGCGGGTACCACCGATGATGCACCGCAAGGCGCAACCAAATTGTTTTGCGTTGACTTCATCAGGTTGTTAGGATCACATCATGGGTACAAGTCTATTTTCTGGTCTGCATAAGGCCACCTTTTATTTCAGTCGGACTCCAGATTGACTTTACCATTCGAACCCCACCTGTTGTATATTTTCAATTAGAATGGCTACACAACAGAGGCAAGTTTTTGAAGACGAGCTTTCCTGGTTCTCGCAGCTCACATAGTCACAGATTAACGCCATCGCTTCCTAAAAGTCAACTTTTGCTGAATAGTCCTGCGTGGAAAGTAAAGCACCAGCTTCTCCCTGCGCGCGAACGAGCATGGTTGTCATACGACAGGGCAAAAGCTGTTGGCCTTTCCTACAGTCAGTCTTTTAGTGTCACTCACATTGAACATAACGTCCTCAACTTGATTTACCAGATATTACCAAAAATGATCTCGCAACCCTTTCCCAAAACTTTTGGGACTTGCATACTGATCCTATCACCTGCCTGGACGGTGCATCTACAACTCTCCTTACCATTCAGTATAATCTGGCAGCTGGAACTATCACCCAATTCTCAGAGGGCCGAGGCGACTTGGACCCGCTCATCGATGATCTACTTAAATTTAGAATAATGTAAGTATTGCTGTGTTGTACGTATTGTAAAAGCTACTTACGATTTATTGTTAGCGGTCAATTTATGTTGACTGAGGTTGGCCACGGTCTTGATGTTGCCAATATTGAGACAACTGCCACCCAACTTCCCAGTGGTGAATTTATTCTCACATCTCCCACACCATCGTCAGCAAAGTAAGTCAGGGAAATGTAATGACACTAATTATGAATACTCACAAGATAATCCCCGGTAGATACATGCCACCAACTATTCCCATGGGTTCGCCGACAATTGCTGTCGTGTTTGCCCGTCTCATCGTCAAAGGCGAGGATTATGGAGTGCGCCCATTCGTGGTGCCCCTTAATGACGGCGTACAAATGTGTGCAGGAGTGACGGCCAGGTTTGTAGATTTATCCCG
Organism: Cystoderma amianthinum; assembly: GCA_036936965.1. Taxonomy (NCBI): domain Eukaryota; kingdom Fungi; phylum Basidiomycota; class Agaricomycetes; order Agaricales; family Squamanitaceae; genus Cystoderma; species Cystoderma amianthinum. The sequence goes on from JASFDA010000125.1 coordinate 16,260, forward strand.
CAGCCGACAAAGCAGTACTGACTCAATAATGTAGGCTTCTTCCGTATCGCGAGCTGTCATGCCCCGTCAACCATGCCATCACCACCTTCAAGAACGTTCGACTTCCACCAAACGCTCTTCTCGGACCCCTTGAGAAATCTGACCATCCTCACATGGCATTCCTGCAGTCAATCTGGCGCATCGGAGTCGGATCTATCGCCCTTGGAAGCATTGCTGTCCCAGCATCAAAGCTTCACACCTTCATTGGCGCATCGTACAGCTTGCGCCGTACCGTTGGGGACGGTACCAAGCGTGTACCACTCCTTCACTTCCGCACACAACAAATTCCGATACTTACCGCAATAGCTCAATCATATGTCTTGGAAGCTTTTCAGAAATGGGCCACCAAGAACTTCTCGGACGCCGACGAGGACATGCGCGTTCGCCATGGAATTGCGACTTGCTTTAAGGCGCTTGCCGTTCAACATTCGCAATCTATTGCACTATCTGTCTCTGAACGTTGTGGAGCGCAAGGAATACAGTCAGTCAATATGATGACGAATATGCACGTAAGTTCAAGCGACTTCTTTCTTGATGAAAAATCTAATGTCTCCTGTGTAGGCGGAGATGCGAGGCATTGCCATCGCTGAAGGAGATATCCTCGTCCTTTGCATCCGTCAGTTAGCCCCTTAAACGAATTTAAACAGTTCACTTACCGATGATAAACTTTGTATCAGGCCTTGCAACCGAACTTCTTCTGGAGCGTTACGAGTTACCCCAGACCACAGATCCTTCAAGTCTTCTCGCACGTCACGAGTCTGGCCTGATAGAAAAGTACAGGAAAATCATTTCCCGCGCTTCTCATCACCGAAGACCGGAGATCAACAAGTTAATCCTTCCCCACTGCCAGCGCATTGTAGAAGCCATAGGCCATCGCATGGCGTATGATGCCGCAGTATCAGCCGGGGTATCTCCTGACCTCATTGATTTGTATGTTGCCAGCATCATTCAGTTCGACCCCGCTTGGTATTCGGAGAATGCCGGTATCACCATAAGCAGACAGGAGGAGTTGCAAGCAAAGGCCTTGGATGCTACTCTTCCGCAGGTCGAAGAGCTGATCCGGGGGTTGGGTGTGGATGAGTATGTCTCTGCTCCCATCGTGTCCGATAAGGCCTGGGATTCGTTCGTGGATGGCCTCGAGCTATACAAAGGCAATGGATTAGTCCTTTCGCCAGTGCAAGACTTCTATGAGTCATTTCCAAGAGCTCGATTATAATGCCAAAGTGTTTATAATTTTACCAAGTCTGTGACATAGTTTATCAATTAAAGAAAGGTTTTTTGGTTGAAAGTTGTCTTACATAAGCACGAGCAGCGCTTTCGTCTGCTTTGTCCTGGCTTTACCTTGAGCTTAAATTGAAAGGCAAAACGTCGCTCTATGACCTCGTGTCAACCTTAGACATCAGCTTTACTTGTCCGGTTCCGCCTAATTACTACCCTTCCCGTACTGGGACTCTGCTTTTTTCTCTAATCGGTGCCGGAACTCAGGCTGATTTGGGCTGCATTAACTCGAGCTATTTAACTGCTGCAACAGTCCTGACATCTCTATCATTGCCTTCAGAAACATCTGTAAGTACTTCCTCTTACATTTTAATAGAATCAATAAAGCCATGCAACAACGAAGAACGCGACTAAACACCTCGGGATCATCATTTGGTTTATCTTGCTCTGACCTCTGCATTGTATACGGCCATGGCCACGTATACATGTTACCGCAACGCTTCTGTACAGAACACCTCAGTTTACAGTCGTTGTTCAGCAAGACGATTGCTGCCAATCTTACTAGCCTGATATTGCTGTCAACAAATCAAAGTTAACCTCCGACTTTTCGTACTGGTGTGGTGAATTTAGTTGAAGCTGATGGGTTGGTCACGATTAGCAGTTCAGCCGATATCCAGGCTGTCGTCTTGCCGCAAATTCATCAAGGGGACGGTTAGTCTTTGCTCATAGACCTTTTGAATAAGCTGCTAATTGGGTTCCAGGTTTTTACTTTATTGTAAATTTATCCTTCTTTCTTGCTCAACAGCTGTTGATAATCATGGCCGTCATGCAGACTTTTGGAATCTTTGCATTCGGCATTCAATATGCATGCAATTTATAATTATACCATCCTCAATTATTTGAACCCGAGTGCTCTACTCGTAGATGTGTGGTCAGCGACTGTGAGTCCCTCAATACATTAACATACCTGAACTATTGATAACTAGTACTCTCATTTGTAGAGCAATCATGAGTCAGTTGTAGATTTGCTCGATATATATATATATGCTTACTCACAATTTGGACATGAAGTCTACACGAACTCCATGATGGCAACGTCAGCATTTTGTATTTTGTTGTGTTGCTAGCAAGCCTATTTACTATCCTCTCTTTGTAGCCTCAACTCACGCCGAGCCCTCGCCCTCCCTAATCATGTTATTCACAATGGGCCGAGTGAAGCATTGTCTACTTTCAGGGTACAGGGACCTATGACGACTGCAGCAGCTGAAAGTTTACAAGTCAATGGGGACAGCAAGGAAAGTATCATTTTGGTCTCATTATATTTTGCGGATTATTGATCCTATAAACTGTAACTCTTACGACGTTACTCAGATCCCTTCCACTAAAAGGGTAGTTATCGTTTATCAGAATATTCCAACAAGAGTATGGCTGGCGAGGAAAAGGGTTTAAATACGAGAGAATAGGCACAATTTATGAAGCAGAAATGGAACAGTCATGTGTACACACAACACGGCTCAACGAGATTGATAATTCCACTATTCTATTCTAACGCGCATATGGCTTCTCTAATACCCTCCTTCAATTTATGACACCACTCAATGCCGCCAAGTCGTTGCGTTTCGAACTCCGGCAAATCGCATCCGCCTTCATCTCGCCAACCAGCCTCTAAAAAGTCCCGCAACTTGCCTTCCTTTTTCATCAAGGATATGCGAGCTTCATCGTTCTTGTCATCTCCAAATCCGCAAATAGACAGTGCAACACGTGGGGGAACTGTAATCCGTCCGAGTTTAAAGCAGTAGACAGAGATCGCTACACAGTGCAAGATGGTTCCGTCTGATCTCACAGAGTACCGCTTATACTGAGTGGCTGGGTTAACCCCCGCTGTACCAACAGGAATTGTTCCATTTTCGGAGACTGAACCCCCAGGATATGTGACAAATTCTGACAAGAGGTATATCTGGTGAAGGAAAGAGTCAGCAAAAGGCCGTAAAGAGGTAAAAATTCTAACCCATTTATCATCCCAACCACCGATTCTAGAACGAATTTCATATCTTGAGAATATAGAAATTTCTGAAACAAACAGATAGTCTGCACCTAAAATTTCTATAATTCAGTACTATATAGGAGGTGAATATGAGTATAGTCTTGCCAGCGAGGGGGATCCAGCCTCCTTCTTGCATAAAACATCCCAAGTTCGTCGCGCATATTTCAGCCCTCGCGAGGTCTAGATTCTATAGGAATATTTCAGTTTATACGAACCGTGTTGTTGAGGGCGTATGACGAACCTTCGCATAGGAAGAATTTGAAAGATGGAAAAGAAAATCGCAGTCGTCGGGTCCCGCCCAACATTTATAAACGGATAGAGTTTCAAAAGGATTTTGTGAAGTCTGTGTAGTAAGATTCTTCGCGGACGGGCCTTGAATTAAGGAGAGTCGACTACGTATGCTCCTCATTATCAAATGACGGAGGACGCGCACTGTTTCCACCATGATTAATATTCAAAAATAGTGATATCAGAGAAACCGTAAATCGCAAATTTTGCCATAACGGTCTTTCTCTATGTTATAAACTTACCGTGCCAGACAAGTGGAAAACTGCGAGCATTGATAAGCAGAAGGGCGACAAGGAGAAGTTGACAGTGAAAGCGAAAGGGAAAAGACGAAAGGAACAGTGCTTGACGCAGAGATGTGAGAAGGGATTTGCCCACCTGCCGACTGAAACAGATGATAGTTATCGACTTAGACATTACTATTCTGACTTGACGAGTTCAATTTGACTTATCTTCAGGCTAAATATGCATTACTAGACGCTAGTGAGAATAGTATAAGCTACCACAATGTCGACTTAACTTTGGTCAAAGTGAGGTATAGATCTGATGTTTAGTAAAAGCTGGATCTTGATGTGGTTTTCTGTTTTGACAGCAGCAGTATGCTTTCCTCTTGGTTATGTTTGGCAGAGGGATCCAAGGAAAACTGTGAAACCTGATGCCTATGTTAAGATCTCTGTCATCCGCCAGGAACCTACTGAAAGTTCTGAATCTCGGTTGATTATATCTATGCAGTGTGAATTGCCAGTGAGGTACCGATGAGAATGGTTGTGTTTGATTTACAGATTTCGGTGTCCACCGCACCTCTCAATCAGGACTGTGAGACTGTACCAGCTTATTTTCCTAGTTTGTACTGCACTATCAAACCAAAATGAAATCGCGATGCTCCACATCATGCTAGTAGTAGCTATGTGACACTCACCTACTACGCGGTTGCGAAAGCCGGTTGTGTTTTCTTTGAGCCTTCTATGTCAACAGACTTATTCCCGCCTTTTATTGATTGGGGTTGATTGTCTCCTTCGTAGCACAAGTGTTAAGACCCATATAGGAACTAACCATGACTTGCGCAAAATTACTCCCACGTGTTCAATGTTTCTTGCACGTGTCGATGTCGCATTGCGCCAAGCGTGCCAAGCTTTTCCAGGTGCAACGCTCATCTCTCCTGGTTTGGCCCTTCCCTCGGTCTTCAAGAAGGTCGCCTCATAAAGGGTTTAAAGAGGGTCATCACGCAGGTCTGTCAAGCTGATCTTCCAATGATAAAGGCCAAATAAAGACGCCCGAATATCAAGGATAATGTCTTAAAAGGCATACAAATACGATGAGAATTTTTCCACGGGGTTCAATTGAGGTGTGTATTTTTCAAGCTGCAAATGCAGCGGGAAGCATGCAGCGGTGAACAATCCATATCTTCGGATACTAGAGTCTGGCCCGCGGTAATTCACTGAAGGTGGGGTGGAAGAACTTCAGGTCACTTACATCTGATGTAGATTGCTCCTTGCATGCAATTCACAATGTTTGGCTCCACTTGACCCGGGGTATGCATGGAGACTGGGAAGCCTTCCGTTGCCAGGAAGAATTTGTATATTGGAAAAGGTTTCTATAGACACAAATACTAGGCGTTTAGACAGGAGTATCGTAAATGCAGCATCAATATATTATGTGCCATATACTGATCAAAGAACCAAATTTAGACACTACGCCGGGCCGCCTTCATTGTATCCTGATTTTTCTTTTTCAATCCAAGTTCCAGCAGGCCGAATTCCTAGTCCACTCTGAAGTCATTTGATAAATCAATGAACATATCACAAAAGACACAATAATAAGCCTACTTTGGCGTAGACACTTTCGATCCACTCAATATTGTCAATCGAGTCCTGAGCATCAACCCACGCTTGGGGGGTGCCCAGTTTTACTTTGTCCACGAAGGCTTCGAGTTGAAATCGATAACTAAATCCATTCAGTCAATAACCAACAGCTTGCTAGCAATAGAGCATAACACTTACGTTGACCACCATTTTTCTCCGAGTTTCGCGGCGCTCGAGCTCTTCTGATGGATGTACTGCTTCTCGACTCTCGCACGCTGAGAAATCGGTTTCACGGTGATAGAATGGAATACATGCGGAACTGGGAAGACATTCAGACGAATGCTGCCACCTTCAGCATTTATGGTAACCCCGAGACGGGGCATTCTGGGTATGATTCCAAACGGGCCCCAGCCTGGAAGTTGTAAATCGCATGTAACTTCAGCAGTTTTATCTCCAGGGAAAGCGAGTACCGCTGTGATACCATTGTCGATGCGTGGATCATCGTGATATATAGATGTCGGCTTGGAAGAGATAATGCTTGTAGGATTATCGCCAATGAGGTAGCGCGCGACAGAAATGACATAGCCTGGTACAGGTTCAAACCATAAGGTGTCTTCCGAATATATTGAGAAGGCTTGTAAAAATACCTCCACCATCCATGAAGCCTCCTCCTCCTAATTCGTACTTGTAGCGAATGTCATCGTAAGACATGAGACCCTTAGGAATACATAGGTCGGCCTTAATGCTCTTGATTGCGCCGAGTTCGCCAGATTGAATAATTGCCTTCACCCGTTGGATGGCTGGATGGAATCTAAAACGAGAGTGTAAATTTCACAATAGTTGAACTTGACTGAAGCCTTACCGGTAATGAAACGCCTCGAGGAGTACGAGACCCTTCTCTTCAGCATATTCAAACATTCTCACCGTCTCAGATTTGACGTCAGCACTAGGCTTTTCGAGCAGGACATGTTTTCCAGCCTGGAGGGCTTTCATTGTCCATTCAAAGTGCAGCGCATTAGGCAGCTGCGCAAACTTAAGAAAAGGGCTGTAATAAGTAAATGTTAAGCTCACTGGAATGTACACAGCATCGATAGAAGGGTCGTCCAGGAGCCCTGATTCGAGTGGATTACAGTTGTTGTTAATGAGAATCATAAAGGCACTTACGTTGGTAGGCGTCTTGGCCCCAGTATACTTGTGGAATTGAATACTTCTTCGCAAACTTCTTGCCTTTGGTTTCATCTCTTGATGCTATAGCGGCAACGATGACCTCTTGGTGGCTGATGGCGGGTATGACGAAAGCGACTGAAGCAATATTAGCAGCACCAAGGATTCCAAATTTCAAGGCATCGGGAGATTTCTTCACAGGAGTAGGAAAGGCCCCCTTAAAATTGCGCCGGAAGAAGGACATTGTTTCAATAGGCACCAGATATGTTACTATTAGTTGAAAATATGCCGTCTTATTAACCTCGACTTTTTGAAGGCTGCATGTGATAAAGATAGCAACTTTGCTGATCGGAGCAAAAACTTTGCAGGTGGGCGGATGATAATTATAGCCTTACAGAAAATGGTAATGACCCTGCACATGCTGTCATGTCACGCTATTAGAGATTCTCAATGACATTGACATTGATACGGCAACAAACAAGTCAAAAATAGCACTCAATATTCTCAGCAACAAACTAACAGGACTACATGTTGTTCAAAAAGGTTCTTCACTCTGTCCCCCCTTAACACCTTCTATTATCTCGCAATATGTCTTCCCTGAACTCAGAGTCACCCTACATAACATACAGCCCGAGAAAGGGTGCAGCCTTTTGGCTTACCTTTGTTGCTGTTATCGTTTCTATTTTTCTCTCCGCGCTGGACTTAACTGCTGTTGCTACAGCCCTTCCCACCATAACCCAGAAACTCAACGGCGGGGACAACTTTGTCTGGGTTGGTTCTGCCTATGCGCTTTCAAGCACAGCAATCTTGCCGCTTAGCGGTCGTCTCGCTGATATTTTCGGACGCAAACCCATCATGCTCCTATCAATCGCGTTTTTCGCCCTGGGAAGCGCATTGGCAGGAGCCGCACAGAATATGAATATGATGATCGCAGCTAGGAGTACGATTAGTCTAAAATGTTTTCTATTGACCTGATTCTGAGAAACGTTTGTTACACAGCCATTCAGGGTATCGGGGGAGGAGGTATTATCAACCTCGCAGAAATTATAACTTCCGATCTTGTCCCTCTGGCTGAACGTGGACTCTATCAGGGTATTCTCGGTTTGACTTGGTCATTTGCATCCGGAATTGGTCCCCCGATTGTAACTTGTTTCTTCTCTATGTTTTTCCTGTCTTATTTACTTTCTCAAATTAGGGAGGAGCGTTTACCGAAAAGGCGACCTGGCGTTGGCTTTTCTGTTTGTGTTAACAATAAAATTTCAGCTCCTAAACTCACCTGCTCCTTAAAACAGACCTTAATTTGCCGCTATCTGGCATGGCATTCGTCCTCGTTATCTTGTTTCTCAAAGTGCGCACCCCCCCAGGTTCGATGTCATCGAAAATGGCCCGCGTTGACTGGCTGTAAGTGCTATTGCATTTTCCATTCTTGCTATACATACATATTCATGTCGTCTTATTCTCCAGTGGAAACCTCATCATCATTACCGGAGCAACTCTTGCTGTCATTGGACTCACATGGGGTGGAGGCCGCCACCCTTGGAGTTCCGCAGCTGTTCTCGCACCGCTAATCATTGGTCTTGCGTTGGTTGCTGTCTTCATTTTCTATGAAGCTAAGGTGCCAGAAGAGCCAACGATTCCGTGGGAGGTCATCTCAAATCGTACCAGCTTTGGCGGGTAAGAATTAATATCGTTGGGGGTTTTATACAGTCCTCGTGATCTTCTTTCTTTTTTTCAGGTACATGGCGACCTTAATTCACGGGATTACGAGCATTTCCATCATTTGTATGTCTCCCGTTCTGACAAAACGCTTATTTGCTGATTACTTCAAAGACTATATGCCTGTGTACTTCCAAGCTTGCCTACTGGCAACGCCTCTCAGGTCCAGCGTTGACATGTTTGCAACTGCGCTTGTTATCGCACCTTTTGCTCTTGTCTGCGGGTCTGTCTCCACCTCTTTATTTGTGTTCAACCATAATTGACAAGTAGAAACTCACAGCATTATGGTGCAAGTTATGAATAAATACCGTCCAGCCAATGCTTTGGGGTGGATTCTCACGATTATTGGTTTTGGGCTAATGAATCTCCTAAAGGCTACGAGTTCCATTGGCCAATGGGTCGGCTTCCAGTTCATTGCAAGTGCAGGCACAGGCATGATTGTACATTCAATTTCACTTTACTTCTATTTTTTCACTAACCAACTGATACACAGTTTGCTGGGACGATATTTCCTATTCTGGCCCCCCTTCACGTCAGTCGGACTGCGAGTGCTCTTGGTTTCTTTGCTTTCCTTCGCGCATTTGCTCAGGTACGTATGAAGCTCTTAATATTAGTTTTGGGACTATAAAAGGCCTCTGGCAGACATGGGGCATTACAATTGCCAGCACTATCCTTCAAAACCAGCTTAAGCAGACCCTTCCTACCGAATTTGTCTCCCAATTCCCTCAAGGTTCAGAGATTGCCTATGCAGCAATTCCCACAATCCGTGGACTTCCTAATCCGTTACAGCTGGAAGTGCGTGAAGCATTTGCAACCAGCATGAGCGTCATTTGGAAGGTAATGATCGGGATTTCTGTCCTTGGTCTCCTGACGATTCCGTTGTTACGTGAAGTGCCTATGAATCAAGGTACTGACGAAAACTTCGGACTTAAAGAAAGGGCCAAGGAGGAGGAGGAGGAGGAGGAGGCTAGTGGTGAGGTCGTCGAGTCGCAGTGACAACAAAAACCTCTCGACGTTCACATGAGTTGTTCAGCCATTTTTGTTTTCTCATGAATAAGACTTTGGGACTTGGATAAGATAAATAGCAATTGGATTTATTATGCCGAAGCAAATTTTCAATCAACAAATATGTGCTGGGACTGTGCTTTGGAACTGTAGTGATCTAAGTCGTGTAAAAATGCACCATAAACCACGCATTAAAGAACAATAACCCCCATATAAACCCCATGCACTTTTCGGCCTACAGAGTTGGTCTATATCTTGCGGGTGAACTAAAAAAACACAATAAGTTTTCCGAGGTTTTAATTATCGCCTCATAGCTAAAATCCAAGGGTCAGTGGAAACAGTATCCTGTGTTAACGCGATGAAAGATGATGGTTACGGAACACTTGTGAAGCGTTGATTCTATTTTAGGACCCGGCGATGTAATTGTTTGGAAAACCGTGCGTTTGATCGCCACCCTCAATCGGTCTATTCCCCATTCAGCATATTCCAATAATTACGGGGTTTGCATACGTGGGACTGGATTGGTCAATTCTTGCTTCTGCAGGCCGTTTTATCGTTTTATCGTCATCTTCCCCTTTTAGTATATTCACATTTCAATGATTGTTGGCCTGTTTGTGAGTGTGGGACTCTGGTGGAACTTCGAAGACGAAACCAAGATATACACAAGAAATAACGATATTCCCACACCAAGCATGCTTGGGAACCTATTTTTATGCTAAGACCGGATATCATTCGTTATTTATATTTTTGACGGTCGGTCAGGGTCGATGTAATAGATCTTGTCAAGCTGAATCTCTTTGGCTCATCCGCATTGTAGATTCAAATTAGGGACTCATTAGGGAATATTAGTTTTAACATCTTACTGAGGGGATCTATTGTTATATAATAATGTGAGGCATGCATAGGCCACCTAATAAATCCTTACATATCATAGCCTGTTTTCTCGGGGTGGATACAACTTTCGAAAATTATCACCACGTGGGATATTTCTAGTAGGTTTGAAACTGTACACATAGATAGCAATTTACCTAAACCGGTCAAATCTGATTTTTAATGTTAACCTATCATCACTTTTTTATTTGATTATCTGCATCAACTATTCTTCCTTGAAACTTGAATTGATTGGCGATGCAATTCTCCAAGGTTTTGGGCGCTTGGCGGCTTTAGTGGCGCAGCAGTAATTTGACAAAGATTATCAGAGAAGCCACAGGTCGTTGAATGTTGGAGAGCGACATTAGTGATATGTCAACTCTGTAGCAACCCAAGACACACTGGCGTTTTCTCTCAGTAGTTCAATGAACCGGAAGTAATATGATATTGTTAGAATGTAGGTGATTGCGCTTCCGACGTGATATACATAATGTTGTGTGTTGCCGTTATTAATGGGGTGTTTGACATCGGTCGAAAGAACGATGCAGATCATCAGGTTTGGTTTCATAAACTTAATTGTAACATTGTTGGGGCTGGGGCTCATTGTGGGAAGGCAGCTGGAGATCTCCTCTTGACGTATTTGATGGCTAATTCATCAGATACTTTTCAAAGGGTTTAATGAGTAAAGGTCTTGACCTGCATGGTAACTTATATTGTAAGTGATAGAATGCATATGGTGGAAAACCATTTTCTCATGTCACCGCTGGTTGGACAGCTTCCAAGGGACATGAATTGGAAGGGGTCATCCTCCCTCCATTCGGGCCATCTAGATACCACGTTATTGCGATACACAGCAAGACGCAACCAGGTTGCATGGCGCTGACCTTATCAGGTCATCGAGATTAAGTCACAGCACAGGTCTACATTTTCTGTTTGGAAAAAGGCCGCTTTTTCTTTCAGTTCTACGCTAGAGTTGACTTTACCGTCTAAACTTTACCTCTGTTATATTTTCAATCGGCATGGCTACACAACAGAGGCAAGTTGTTGAAGACGAGCTTCCTGGTTCTCGCAGCTCACGTAGTCACAGATTAACGCCGTCGCTTCCTAAAAGTCGGCTTTTGCTGAATAGTCCTGCGTAGAAAGTAAAGCACCAGCTTCTCCCTGCACGCGAACGAGCATGGTTGTCATACGACAGGGCAAAAGCTGTTGGCCTTCCCTACAGTCAGACTTTTAGTGCCACTCACCTGAAATATACCGTCCTCAACTTGATTTATCAGATATTACCAAGAATGATCTCGCAACCCTTTCCAAAAACTTTTGGGACTTGCATACTGATCCTATCACCTGTTTGGATGGCGCATCTACAACCCTCCGTATAACCTAGCAGCTGGAACTATCACCCAATTCCCAGAGGGCCGAGGCGACTTGGACCCACTCATAAACGATCTACTTAAATTCAGAATATTACTGTATTGCACGTACTATAAAAGCTACTTACCATTTATGCTGACTGAGGTTGGCCATGGTCATGATGTTGCCAATATTGAGACAACTGCCACCCAACTTCCCAGCGGTGATTTTATTCTCACATCTCCTACACCATCGTCAGCGAAGTAAGTCAGAGATACCTAACGAAGTTGATTATAAACTCACAAATGACCTTCGGCAGATACATGCCACCAACTATTCCCATGGGTTCGCCAACAATTGCCGTCGTGTTTGCCCGTCTCCTCGTCAAAGGCGAGGATTATAGGAGTGCGCCCATTCGTGGTGCCCCTCAACGATGGGATGCAAATGTGTGCAGGAGTGACGGCCAGGTTTCTAGATTTATCCCGCAGCCGAAAAAGCAGTACTGACTCGATAACGTAGACTTCTTCCGTATCGCGAGCTGTCATGCCCCGTCAACCATGCCATCACTACCTTCAAGGACGTTCGACTTCCACCAAACGCTCTTCTCGGACCCCTTGAAAAATCTGACCATCCTCACATGGCATTCCTGCAGTCAATCTGGCGCATTGGAGTCGGATCCATCGCTCTTGGAAGCATTGCTGTCCCAGCATCAAAGCTTCACACCTTCATTGGCGCATGATACCGCTTGCGCCGCACCGTTGAGGATGGTACCAAGCGTGTACCACTCCTTCACTTCCGCATACAACAAATTCCGGTGCTTACCACAATAGCTCAATCATACGTTTTGGAAGCTTTCCAGAAATGGGTCACCAAGAACTTCTCGGACGCCGACGAAGATATGCGCGTTCGTCATAGAATTGCGACTTGCTTCAAGGCGCTTGCCGTCCAACATTCGCAATATATTGCCCTCTCTGTCTCTGAGCGTTGTGGAGCGCAAGGAATACAGCCAGTCAATATGATGACGAATATGCACGTAAGTTCACGGTGACTTCTTTCTTGATGAAAAATCTGATGTCTCCTGTGTAGGCGGAGATGCGAGGCATTGCCATCGCTGAAGAAGATATCCCCGTCCTTTGCATCCGTCAGTTAGCCCCTTGAACATATTTAAACAGTTGACTTACCCGTGATAAACTCCGACTAGGTCTTGCGACTGAACTTCTTCTGGAGCGTTACGAGTTACCCCAGAATCCTTCAAGTCTTCTCGCACGTCACGAGTCTGGCCTGATAAAAAAGTACAGGAAAGTCATTTCCCGCGCATCTCATCACCGAAGACCCGAAACCAACAAGTTAATCCTTCCCCACCGCCAGCGCACTGTAGAAGCCATAGGCCATCGGATGGCGTATGATGCTGCAGTATCAGCCGGGGTATCTCCTGACCTCATTGACTTGTATGTTGCCAGCATCATTCAGTTCGACCCCGCTTGGTATTCGGAGAATGTCGGTATCACCATAAGCAGACAGGAGGAGTTGCAAGCAAAGGCTCTAGATGCTATCTGATAAGGCCTGGGGTTCATTCGTGGACAGCCTTGAGCTATTCAAGAACAATGGATAAGCCCATTCGCCAGCAAAAGATTTCTATGAGTCGTTCCCGGGAGCTCGCTTGTAATCCTTAGCCTCTATTATTATTTAGTTTGTTCTGCGATATAGTTCATTTAACGAACATTAGACACAACACCGTTCGTGAGATTTGACTGGGGAGTAAGGCATGCGCGTGAGCGTTTCAATTCGTAGCTTTGAACACACTGATCAAACTCAAACGACTCGAAATTCGTCTGAATGGGGCGGTTCGTTACAAGGTATGTATATGACAAGACCCCCTAGAGGCAACGAGGTCGACGGCGACGCAGCAAAGGCCACGCAAGTAAAAAATAACGGGGTTCTTGGGCGATTTATCTAGGACGTGAATGTTAAAATTGGATCAAATCAAGATAAATATTCATACATTTATAGTTTAGATGCTGGGCAAGATGGGGGCATCTGCTGTCCTTTTGATCTGATTGGGGTCCCCGGCGAGGATCTGTAAGCTCTGTCCCCATCTGTTCTCGGTCACATACACGCTCCATGACCGCTAAATCCATCACATCCACTCAGCGAGAAGGCTGAGATGGCAAGGGCAATGAGTGGCGGGAGCGGTGTTTGAGGTGGGGGTTTCGTCATAGTACAGGATAGTATAGGCAGTGTTAATCGCGTGAAGTTATCCGCAAAACGCAGGTTTTCTGTAGAAGGAGCAAAGACGCTGCCGAACTGCCGGCGCGTCATCCGCAGGCGCAGAGGTGGAGAGTCGGGAGAGGAAAATAGCTTGAGAACCCACATCTAGTATCAGACCGCATAAGTGAATAGGAAAGTAAAGTATTCAAAGGAAGATACCTTGACTGGCAAGAGTCCGAGTCTGTAATGTCTACAAAGTACAATGAGAGGAAATATGCATTTGTGAATTGACGATGGGAGTTAGAGAACAACGATGTGTCGGGTATCACGCAAATGACCCTGACGAAACTCCCCGTGAAGCGTTTAAATCCAGAAACCCAGCGCGACGACGACATTCTCGTTCTCGTCCACTTTGACTTGACCTTAATTTTCAAAGTCTTTTCATATTACTTGACGCTTTGAGTAATACTTGTAAGTACAGACAGTCTCTTAAATTCTCCAAACGCAGAGACGAAGAACATGGCTAAATACTTTAAGATCTTTATCCGGTTTATCCTGCCCTGCCTGTCAGCCCTGTCACTTGTGCGTGTGTGGTGATGTCACCACTAAATAATTGAAATATTGTTAGAGACAATCTGAAGACGACCATGTGAGAGTCGAAGGTTTTTCATCAGCAGTGCCCGTAACTTGAATAGACAGCCACGATACCTAGCACTCCTCATTGAACTGTAGATCTTCTGTCTGTACTGTTGTCACCGATCTCTGTATCCTGAAATCTATTGCTTGACTTGGTACACTGACAGCTGGAAGACCAGCCTGAGAAAGGAGATGGCGTGCATTGAGGCTAATAAGGGGGGGGGGGGGGGGGGGGGTAAGTTTCTCAATTTTTGCAGTGGGAAAAAACCAAAAGTGACACGTTGCCATCATGGAGTTTTTAAAGACTTGGTTCAAAAAATTTTATTAAAAATAAACTGAA